>CASHTH010003446.1:0-21685 GCA_030341885.1 Geodia barretti
AGTAATCGTCGCACACCGTCCCCCACATGCCGTTGTAGTACACCTCAACCCTGCCCTCCATTTCCGAGTGGCCGTCTCTTAGACGAATCGGAAGTAGCTCGCCTGATGGGAGAGAGAGGAGAGGGAGGGGCATTTTAAAACCGTAGTCCCAACTAAAATTTTCACCATTAAAGAAAATAGTAAAAAAGTATTTCAGAAATGTTAAATGATGGACCTGTAGCATTGTGGCACCCAATATTGAAAGTGAATTTGCCTAAACTAGAAATGTAAAAGGGCCCAGTTCAAGAATGCCATATGTATATACGTTTTCAGTATATTAGCCCATAATTATATACTGCCACATCCGGTTCCTTTACGAGCAATTATACTTTCTTCTGGAGAAAACAAGTGTTTTCCCCAATTAATGCTCACCTTGACAAACAACTCCGGCGTCTTCTCTATGTATGCAGTTATGGTCGCCCCAGCCGTTGTTACGACACTCGTCAAGCGAGTTTTCGTAACCGGTACAGGCGACATTGTCGAGCCAGATCTCGCCTGTGCCCTGACCAAACTCCGCCCTGACTGTTGCGCGACTGGCGTTTGCGTAGCCCAGTTGGTGGCATACCACCTGCGGGAGAGAGAGAGAGGGATTGGAGAGGAGTCAATTATCGCAAAACCTTTGCTATAGCTGAAGGGTGCAAGTGCTGATATTCTAGAATGGGAGATTTTCACCTATTTTCACCTTCAACATGTTCTTACAAGATACCCAACTTTCACTTTCAACATTGGCAAGTCTTACATCGGCATCCTGTTGTCCCCAGCTGTCGTCACAAACAGTCCCCCACTCTCCTTGATAGTATATCTCCACTCTTCCCTCGTGTGGGTCACTGCCTCCTACCAGTCTTATTGGATACTCACTGGCTGTGTAGTCTAGCAAAGTAGAGAGGGGGGAGGGAGAGAAAGAGTTAGAGAAGATGAACATGAAGAGAAAAGAGAGAGAAAGAGGGAAGAAAGAGGGACGAAAGATGAGAAGGGGAAGAGGGGAGGAAAGGAAAGAGGGAGGAAGGGACGAGAGAAGGAAGCAGATATACCAAGAGCAGCCACAAACTATCACGTCATAAGACACTAGATCTTTACTGGTGCAGGAGACTCCAGCTTGTTGAGTTTTGTCACAGTTTCTGCTGATACTAGAGCTATGAGAGCATTCAAATATCTCTCTCTCGGTCCCGGCACAGCGGACGTTGTCCAGGAACGTATCACCGTCTACTGGTCCATGAAATGATCTGTAGGGGGAGGGAGGATTACTAGAATATCACAAAAAATTACTAGAAGATTACTGAAGATTACTAGAAAATGGGATTATTAAAATGGAAAATAGAGTGGCCTGGAAAAACAGGAAGGTTTTACTAGAAGTTTTACTAGGGTTTACCCAATAGTTTACTAGAAATTTCAATGGTTTACTATATACAAGTTCAGTACAAATTTCCAAGGGTTTACTAAAATTTACTAGCCTGATATATGCGCGAACTGCAGTTGCGAAGCCCAGCATATGGCAGGCAACGGCGGCCTCAGAGTAACCCCAGTAATCATCGCAAATGGCGCTCCAGGTTCCATTGTGAAGGATTTCCACCGTCCCCTCGTTGGGGGGTGTGATCGTCCCATTTGTGACTAGTCTTATTGGATAAGTGTAGTCATTCTGAGGACCGCGAGCTGCAAAAAGTGATGAGAGAGAAAAAAGTTCAACTCCATTGGCAATTTTTTGTGGTTAGTAAACTGGCTCAAAACAACTAGGGAAATGCACACGTAGAGGTAAAACAAAACAAGTGTGCATCAATTGGAATTCGTACAGAATAAGTTAGGGAGCTTGTTTTTTGAGATCTAGAACACTGCACATACCGGAATATTTAAATACGCACGAAAAAAATTCGTGTCATCCTAAAACACCCGTGAAATATTGAACTGCTCACTTCAATCGCCAAAACATTTCATGATCCAATATTCTCTAGGGAACTCTAGTAATCATCCAGTATTCTCTAGGAAACTATTAATCTTCCAGTATTCTCTAGGAAACTCTAGTAATCCTCCAGTATTCTCTAGGAAACTCTAGTAATCCTCCAGTATTCTCTAGGAAACTCTAGTAATCCTCCAGTATTCTCTAGGAAACTCTAGTAGTAATCTTCTGGTTATACAACGTACAGTTGCAGCGAACTCCAGCATCCTCTGAGTGGGCACAGTTGTGGAGGTAAAACCCAGAGTTGGGGCAGTCAGTCACGTACAGCTCAAGTCCAGTGCAGTTCACATCGTCCAGTACAATTGGACCCGATCCCTGGGGGAAATTTTTGAGTGAAATTTTTTATTTGAGAGCGAAAAATTTATGCCTCGCAATCTGTTAAAAATTCTAACGTTGCCGTGAACAGTACGTATTTTTGGTAAAAGTATATACTTTCTCAGTGGGGATGTAGACACAAAAACAGGTTTTGCTGAGCAAAAATTTTTTAAGGTAATGTTGAAAAATGTCAGACCTCTCCGAAATGAGCAAACTGGAGTGCCGCGGCTCCCTCGGCGAGATAGCCCAGCTGTCGGCACACCACCTCGGCGTCTGCCGGGTCCCAGATGTCGTCGCATATCGTGCCCCACTGCCCCTGGACCAAAATCTCCACCCTTCCCTCGTTGGCCACCGACCCTCCCACCAGACGGATCGGCGGCGGGCCCTCCTCCATTCCTGGGTACATGTATGTACTCGAATCAGTGCTCTCTCAGTAATCTCCCAGGAAATTCTAGTAATCTCTAATCAACTGAACATAATATGTTGATCCTGCACATTTATTTCGGTGAACTCTCAGTAAACTCAAGACACTTGGTATTCTCTCAGTATTCTCTAGGAAACTCTAGTAATCTCTAGTAATCTCACCGATGCACATGACTCCAGCTATAGTGCTGTCGTTGCAGTACCACTGAGGTATGTACGGAGAGTAACTGAAACCGGTGCAGTTTGCCAGCTGGCTTTCTTGTCCGAAGCAATCGGTGTACGCCATGACAGTTGTGAGCCCACTGTCGCCATAGTAGGAGCTGTGAGTAGCATTGTAGGCACCTGTAGAGGGTGAAAATTTCTCCCAACTTTTTTTTCTTCAAATTTTAGTTTGAGGACTCCTCCTGAGCCCTTTAATCACTGGTTAAATATCAAATCGTGCCCCTCTCAAATTCATTGGTTAAAACTTTATCCTTACTAAAAGTTTTTGTATTTCAGATTTGTGTTTGGCCATGTGGCATGTAAGTAAGGGAAAGGAAGGCTAAAAAGGGACTATATCTTACAAAACAAAAATGTAGGACTGGCTATAAATGGTGGGTCAGAGTGCACAGTGCTAGTGACACCACATAAGCCTTTGCCATACCCCCAGATTTAACCCCTCACACTCTCCCAACTCTAGTACCGTACGTACCGTCATATCCGAGTTGTCTGCAGACTACGTTGGCGTCTTGAAGCGTCCAGAAAATATCACAAATAGTGCCCCATCTAAAAGATTTGCAAACTCCTGTAATCTGGTAGTCAGTAATCTAACTAGTATTCTAGCCCGTAATCTCTCACCTGTTCTGGTAGAATATTTCTACAGTTCCCTCATTCGGTCGAGTTCCATTCGAGAGACGAACAGGAATCGCAAATGGCGAACCTTCAAAAAAAAAACTTTCAAAAAAAAAATATATTTCAAAGGCTCTTTCGTGTCATATAGCTCACGAAAAGGATGATGCATTTTCACGTAGGTGGCGTGACAAAGGGAAACGTGACAGTCTAAATTTAGAAGGTTACGAATGATGGAACTAAACAATAGGGCCCAGTGCTTCCTTTTTCTGTAACAGTTTCTAAGTTTAGAAGGTTACGAATGATGGAACTAAACAATAGGGCCCAGTGCTTCCCTTTTCAGTAACAGTTTCTAAATTTAGAAGGTTACGAATGATGGAACTAAACAATAGGGCCCAGTGCTTCCTTTTTCAGTAACAGTTTCTAAATTTAGCCCTTATACTGCCACACACCCCGTCAAGAATATGGAAAAACAAAACGTAGACTTTACACTAGTTAAAAACTGTTATCCCTCTCAGTGAGATTACATACCTTGACAGACGACGCCAGCGTCTTGGTAGTGGTAGCAGTCATGATTTCCAAAGCCACTGTGGCTGCACTCGGACAGATACATCTCTGACCCCGTGCACCCCACGTCGTCCAACCAGATCGGTTGGCTCAACGACGCAAAGCTGAACTGCGTGCCTCGTACGGCCGTAGCGGTGCCATAGAAACCGAGTTGGTGGCAGACGACCTGCGCATCTTCAGATCCCCAGTCATCGCCACATACCGTTCCTTGGGAGGGAGATAGAGAGTGTGTCTCCAAGGACACCTCCGAAATGAACCCCATACCCCGGTGACTTACCCCATACCTCAGCGACTTACCCCATACTCCGGTAACTTACCCCATACCCCCGGTGACTTACCCCATACCCCGGCGACTTACTCCATACCCCGGTGACTTACCCCACACTTCTTCGTGGAGAACTTCGACGCGGCCTTCCATTGAACTGGAACCTCCGACCAGCCTCACATCACTACCTGGCTGTCGGTCTAGAGAGACAGAGACCAACATTCCCTGTTATATACATAATAGTTAGACGCTGATTTGTCAACATGTGTCTTGTGGGGGTGGGGGAAGTAACCACGAATGGCAAACTACGTACGAAATACGAAGAACGCAAAAACTAATGAAGTGTGTTTTGAAATGTGAGTATATATAATAACTATTGCCAAACTGTAGAAGCGAAAGCTGCAGAAGAGATGCGTGGTAATGACTCCGCCTTCTTTCCCTGCGTGCATGGTCTGCGCATGCGCGTGGACGACGCGTCAATGTAGATTCAGTTGTTGATCTTGTTGTTTACATGTAACAATAGACCATGTGATGCCATGTAACAACATGTACATTTTGTTATGCTTTCCTGTAGTTTTTGTAGGTTTACTACATGTAGTAAACCCCGTCGAGGTTTACTACGGGAAATAGTAAACCTCGGCTTTGCAATCTGATTGGTCAATTCGGACCTAGCTCACTCTAAAGGACACTTTGAGCAACTTTGTAAACCTTTGGATTAGACTATATCCTACGCCAAAACTAAACAACAGTTTCGCTTAAACTAGTTTGTGTGTGTAAACTGTCTTAACCATTTTCATTTCCAGGAGTTGGTTTTGCAAACTTTAAAAGTCCTAAAACTAGTTACACGCATACACCTGTTTACAGTGGCTGTGTGTATGGTGCTCAAGAGAGGGGAGAGAGAGAAAGAGAGAGGAGAGAGAGAATTAGAGAGAGAGAGAGAAAGAGAGAGGAGAGAGAAAATGAGAGAGAGAGAGAGAAAGAGAGAGGAGAGAGAAAATTAGAGAGGAGAGAGAGAAGTAGAGAGAGGAGAGAGAAAATTAGAGAGAGAGAGAGAGAAGTAGAGAGAGGGGTTAGAGAGGAGGGAAGGACATACTCGAGCAGACAACGGAGGCGTCCTCGAAGTGGTAGCAGTTGTGAACGCCCCAGCCAGGGAAGTCGCATTGGTCAATCCTGTCTTCCGTTCCCTCGCACTGGACATCGTCCATCCAGATCGGTCCCGTTCCGGTACCAAACACGGCACTGTACCCCACCTCATCCGCATACGTGTACCCCAACATCCTGCAACACAAATTAAACCGCAACTGAAACCTCTGTAAAAACAGCACTCTACTTGATCTTTAGAACATTCTCCATACAAATGGTGCTGGCGATACAGTAATGCTTTACAAACAGATTAAATTCCACACTCGTCTTTTCATTGGTGTTGGATTCGTATTAGAAATGTATTTGCTGCTTGCCTGCAAATGACGTCGCCGTCGGCCAAATTCCAGTAGTCATCACAAATAGTTCCCCAGACTCCGTAAAAGTTGACTTCTACGCGGCCTTCGAATGGGTGACCGCCCTCGTCGAGACTTCCGTTGTTGTTTATGGCGAGGCGGACTCGAGGAGCATCTGGTACTATGTCGCCGACTGGGGATTATTGGGAGGGGAGATAGAAGAAACAGCAGTGAGTAAATTCGCTAAGCGCCTGAAAAAGCTGTCCCATTTAAACCCAGAGTAATATCTTCATATGACCAAGTTGGTCATATCAGTGCTTGGAGGAAACTTTACACTAGCAAACGATGTCAGTGTTGTACTACTGCATCACATGCACTAGGTCATCCCTGTCTGGTCTCCTTCCCATACCATCCCTATCATTAAGAACTTTTTATTTGGAACGTACTGGTACAGAAGACGCCAGCATCTTCATAGTGAGAGCAGTCATGGACGCCAGTGGTCCTGTGGTGACACTCGCTGAGGGCCACTTCGTCTCCGTGGCACAGAACTTCGTCCCAGTAAATGGGGACCGTGGAGGGCGCCACTTGGGCGTACTCCGAGCGACTCGACGCTAGCAAGGCACCGAAGAAACCTGTTGAGAGGGAGAAAAATTTACTAGCAGAGTGAATTTTTAAACCATTAAAATTATTGTTGAGAGGGAGAAAAATTATTAGCAGGGAAAAATAAGAATGGTGAATTTCTTAGTTTGGGAAGACAGGCTGACATAAAATTATTTACGAGGCACTAAAATTTTAAAAGGCCAAAATTGAAATTTCCAAACGAGCAAAACAATTTTGCAGGGCCATATTTTTCAGGTATTTGAGTGTACCAAGTTGTCTGCAGGCAATGTCGGCATCTTCAATTCCCCATCCGTCGTCACATACTGTACCCCACGTGTTGTTGATGAACATCTCAACTCTACCGAACTGCAAATCTCCACCGGTGGAGTTTGAGTTGGCGGATCCATTGTTGAGACGAATAGGGACGTAGGTGAATGGATTGTGAGAGGCTGGGGAGGGAGGGGAGGGGAGGGAGGGGAGGGAGGGACGTTAAGAGGTAAGGGAACAGTAGGGCGAAAGAGAAGGAGATGGCAGGAAGGGAGAGAAAGAGAAGAGAGGTGGAGGTAAGAAAGATTAAATGAACACATAATGAGCTCCTTTGTAGTCAAATGTTGGTTGTTTTGGCTAACAGGACCAACCTAACCCCCGATACACTGAAAATGATATTCTATACCTGGAGTGCAAGTAACGCCAGCGTCTTCAGTATGTCTGCAGTTGTGACTCCCCCATCCGGGGAAGGTACACTCCGCAATGGACGTCTCGTGACCCGTGCACTGGAGATTGTCCATCCAAATCAGCCCGTTTCCTCCAGGGAATGCTCCTCCTCTAATGTAAAAAAAACAAACAATTCTCAATTAACTCTTAGCCAGCCATGGGCATATTACATAATTATATATACATACATATATGCCCAGAGCCTCCATAAGTCCATAAGAATTTATATATATAGCTATATCATATACATCAATTTCTGCTTATATAAGGAGATGCCCATGGCGTCCAAAGGGTTTTAAGGACACACTCTTTGAGGTCCCAAATGTATGCTTTTCTATGGTCTATATATATAGTACATTTTTAACCTCTGAAAAAAGGACAAACTTTCAAAATGCTTGCCCTCAATGTGTCCTCTATTCAGAGGTTCCACTGTACATGTTGTGTTGAAATGGGGTGGAGAGAGGGTGGAGAGAGGGGGAGGGGCTTACCCATGAGAGTCATCAGCTCCAGGGAACCCTAGTTCGTGACAGATGACAACAGCTTCCTCGAAACCGAAAAAATCGTCGCAAATGCTGCCCCATTCGCCATCATGGTAGACTTCGACTCGACCTCGATATGGAACATCACCGTCCACCAGTCGTACTGCAAAATCTACACAAGGAGAGAGGAATTTACTAGAATATCCTGAAGTACAGCAAAAGATTACTAGAATATCCTGAAGTATATAGAACAAAACACTCAAGAATACTGAAATACTACTATATATAATATCCTGAAGTGCACGGCCTACCATCGGTGCAGACGACACCAGAGTCATTCTTGTGACCGCATTCCGATCCGACTCTGTTCCATGTCACATCACAGTTGACGAGAGACGTCTCGGTTCCGTTACACCCAACATCTTCCAGGAGAATGGGTACATTGCTGTCTGCAGTTATAGAAAGAGAACGTAACACTCGATTCGGCAAAATCAGTTGAAGGGAGGAGGGGGACAATGTGGCCTTGTGGATTAGAAATTTGCACGTTGTAAAACATAAAAAATAGGCCGATTCCCCCCTGAAATTAACCCATAAATATACACACAAATTCAATTTTCAGGTCCTACTTTTGAAGAAAAAGACACAACGAGCTCAATCTCTCGGTCAGTATTTGTAAACCAGACTCAATGTCTATTGACTGACTTGCAGGTCCATAGAAGCCATCAGTGACGGGACGGACAGCGGTACCAAAGCCGGCCATGACGCAAATGACGTGTGCGTCTTCCCAATCGAAGCCACGACTGCAGATAGTACCCCATTGGCCACTGTAGTACACCTCCACCCTTCCTTCGTACTGACTTCCAGGTCCCTGGGTGACCGTGTTTGTGAGTCTCACATAGATATCTTGGGCTGGTGGAAACGGTGAGAGGGAGGGAGGAAGCAAAAGACAGAAGGGGGAGTATTGCAAGATCGTAGTTATTCACATTACGTAACGTTAGTCTCTGTTCAGGGCTAGCATTGATTTTCAGGTGCAATGACGACACAAACACTAATGCGACAAGGATACACGACGCATACATGCATGAAGCCTGCCTGCAGCGTGCACTGTTCAGTTTGTAACGCAATCCCCGAGCCCCAGCTGCCTAGGCAGGAACCAACGCGGCGCTTCGATCTTTCAGCTACAAGGAGTGACAGCTGCCTCGATCTCTCTCACCAGACGCCAGAGACATCCACAGTGCCAACAAGAGAATCGTGGAGCTACCCCGCATCTCTCTCTCCTCTCAATCAACAGCAGCAAGAGCAGAAAAAAAGACACAAACGGGGGGAGACAGCTAGCAGACTCCGTATATTCAGTTGAGAACTTCCGTAGGTATAATTATTACCGGATTCCCTATACTTACTCTGACAGGTGGAATTCAAAGTTCAAAGTTCATTTTGCAGGACCCGAGGGGCATATGCATACAGTCAAACAGTTAAAGTATAAACATGAAATCTGAAGTTCCAGTCCAGATAATCGGAAATACGATAGAGCCCCCGCATAATCTGGCACCTGGCGACCAGATAGAGCCCACGCTCTGCTGGACAGCTGAAACTTGGGTCGATCACTCGTAATCTCGGCAAATGACAGCCATATTTTCTGACTGCTGGTCAATGACACTGGAGCACAGAGGGTAGAGCGATACGATACCTCATGTCCATAAAACAGACGAAGTTTGAGAAGGAGACGTTTTCGCCCCAGTTACGCGCATGCGCTGCTCTCGGGGGTTTCACCTTGTCACGTGTGCGAGAATAAGTATAGGGAATCCGGTAATATACGGAAGTTCTCAACTGAGCATACGGAGCCTGCTAGCTGGCCGTCTCCCCCGGTTCGTGTCGTTTTTCTGCTCTTGCTGCTGTTGATTGAGAGGAGAGAGAGATGCAGGGTAGCTCCACGATTCTCTTGTTGGCACTGTGGATGTCTCTGGCGTCTGGTGAGAGAGATCGAGGCAGCTGTCACTGAAAGATCGATCGAAGCGTCGCGTTGGTTCCTGCCTAGGCAGCTGGGGCTCGGATTGCGTTACAAACTGAACAGTGCATGCTCGCGCTGCAGGCAGGCTTCATGCATGTATGCATGCTTTGCGTCATGTAACCTTGTCGCATTAGTTCGTGCACCTGAAGATCAATGCTAGCCCTGAACAGAGACTAACGTTACGTATGTGAATAACTACGATCTTGAAATATTCCCCCTTCTGTCTTTTGCTTCCTCCCTCCCTCTCACCGTTTCCACCAGCCCAAGATATCTACGTGAGACTCACAAACACGGTCACCCAGGGACCTGGAAGTCAGTACGAAGGAAGGGTGGAGGTGTACTACAGTGGCCAATGGGGTACTATCTGCAGTCGTGGCTTCGATTGGGAAGACGCACACGTCATTTGCGTCATGGCCGGCTTTGGTACCGCTGTCCGTCCCGTCACTGATGGCTTCTATGGACCTGCAAGTCAGTCAATAGACATTGAGTCTGGTTTACAAATACTGACCGAGAGATTGAGCTCGTTGTGTCTTTTTCTTCAAAAGTAGGACCTGAAAATTGAATTTGTGTGTATATTTAGGGGTTAATTTCAGGGGGGAATCGGCCTATTTTTTATGTTTTACAACGTGCAAATTTCTAATCCACAAGGCCACATTGTCCCCCTCCTCCCTTCAACTGATTTTGCCGAATCGAGTGTTACGTTCTCCTTCTATAACTGCAGACAGCAATGTACCCATTCTCCTGGAAGATGTTGGGTGTAATGGAACCGAGACGTCTCTCGTCAACTGTGATGTGACATGGAACAGAGTCGGACCGGAATGCGGTCACAATAATGACTCTGGTGTCGTCTGCACCGATGGTAGGCCGTGCACTTCAGGATATTCTAGTAGTATTTCAGTATTCTTGAGTGTTTTGTTGTATATACTTCAGGATATTCTAGTAATCTTTTGCTGTACTTCAGGATATTCTAGTAAATTCCTCTCTCCTTGTGTAGATTTTGCAGTACGACTGGTGGACGGTGATGTTCCGAATCAAGGTCGAGTCGAAGTCTACCATGATGGCGAATGGGGCAGCATTTGCGACGATTTCTTCGGTTTCGAGGAAGCTGTTGTCATCTGTCACGAACTAGGGTTCCCTGGAGCTGATGACTCTCGGCAGTAAGCCCCTCCCCCCTCCCTCCACCCCATTTCAATACAGCATGTACAGTGGAACCTCTGAATAGAGGACACATTGAGGACAAGCATTTTGAAAAGTTGTCCTTTTTTCTAAGGTTAAAAATGTACTATATGTGACCTGCTCTGGGAAAAGACCATTTGGTGCAAAAATTCATTTTAGAGGGTCACACATACGTAAAACCATAGAAAAGCATACATTGGGACCTCAAAGTGGAGGCCATGGGCATCTCCTTAAATAAGCAGAAATTGATGTATATCATAATATTAATGCCTAGTATTATAGCCATAATATATAAATTCTTATAGCCTTATGGAGGCTCTGGGCATATGCCCGTGGCTTGCTAAGGGTTAATTGAGAATTTTTTTTAATATTAGAGGAGGAGCATTCCCTGGAGGAAACGGGCTGATTTGGATGGACAATCTCCAGTGCACGGGTCACGAGACCTCCATTGCCGAGTGTACCTTCCCTGGATGGGGGAGTCACAACTGCAGACATAGTGAAGACGCTGGCGTTATCTGCACTCCAGGTATAGAATATCATTTTTCAGTGTATCGGGAGTTCTGTTTGCCAAAAAACAGCTAACATTTGGCCACAAAGGAGCTCACTGGAAGTTGCCTACAAGTTATGCACTCACACGTCCGATCGAATCGTGGCCTTCCGTAGGAAAGTGAACAACGTTCCTCCTCCCACTTACAATATTGCCAAGCTGTGTGTTGAGGACCTAGCCTCAGTTTCCAGGAAATTCAAGCCCCATGCCCTTTCCTCTTAGACCACTTCTATTGGAAGAAAGAGTATAAAAATGGTGGGGCTTCTCGTTACCATGTCCCACTCTGGATTAGATGTGCTTCACTGTTGTGTAATCATTATTGACGATGCATAATTACTACGTACGTATGAACATTGGGTTTGTTATGCATTAAGTGTTGCCAGAATGTGAGAAGCGATTGGTATGGGTAAGCTGTGGGGCTCTCCCACACTCCGAGGTATGTTCACGTGCTTTTGACTATCATCACAACCATTGATCCTCCCGTCCTCTTTCGCCTTGCTACTTCTAAGTTTTGAGTCACGAAATATGTTGTTGGTTACTCGATGCATAGCATGCCATCCATAAGATGAACAGGTTTTGAACTGGGGTTACAAGTTAGGGAAATGCTGACAGGCAAATTTCGTTTCATCAAAACTTTGAAAAACCGACCTTGTATGTGTTCATTTAATCTTTCTTACCTCCATCTCTCTTCTCTTTCTCTCCCTCCCCTCCCCCCCTCCTCCCCAGCCTCTCACAATCCATTCACCTACGTCCCTATTCGTCTCAACAATGGATCCGCAACCTCAAACTCCACCGGTGGAGATTTGCAGTACGGTAGAGTTGAGATGTTCATCAACAACACGTGGGGTACAGTATGTGACGACGGATGGGGAATTGAAGATGCCGACATTGCCTGCAGACAACTTGGTACACTCAAATACCAGAAAAATTTGGCCCTGCAAAATTGTTTTGCTCGTTCGGAAATTTCAATTTTGCCTTTTTACAATTTAGTGCTCGTAAATAATTTTATGTCAGCCTGTCTTCCCAAACTAAGAAATTCACCATTCTTATTTTTCCCTGCTAATAATTTTTTCTCCCTCTCAACAGGTTTCTTCGGTGCCTTGCTGGCGTCGAGTCGCTCGGAGTACGCGCAAGTGGCGCCCTCCACGGTCCCCATTTACTGGGACGAAGTTCTGTGCCATGGAGACGAAGTGGCCCTCAGCGAGTGTCACCACAGGACCACTGGCGTCCACGACTGCTCTCACTATGAAGATGCTGGCGTCTTCTGTACTAGTACGTCCCAAATAAAAAGTTCTTAATGATAGGGATGGTATGGGAAGGAGACCAGACAGGGATGACCTAGTGCATGTGATGCAATAGTACAACACTGACATCGCTTGCTAATGTAAAGGTTCCTCCAAGCACTGATATGACCAACTTGGTCATATGAAGATATTATTACTCTGGGTTTAAATGGGACAGCTTTTTCAGGTAAATGAGGTGTGTTGTGTTGGAATGACTGGATCAGAGAGCCGAAGATTTGAACACCTGTAGTAATATTCATAGCCTGTGTGTGTGCTTTATTCCGAGCCCAGCCAACGTTCTTATCAGCTTACAGCCTTATTACATGGGTTTGTAGTTGAAGTAGACTCCCCGTCTAATAATTAGACTGGGGATGTGAATCAACACTAGAGGCAATTATCAACTACACCTAGGATAACACCTTTTTCAAAGAAAAATGAGCCTAGGGCAAAAAAGCTGGCCAGTGTGCATGGGGCATATAATATAATATTATCTGACTTCCCTTTCCACTACATAGTTTGTAGCATATTAGCAACTTCCCTGTCTGACCTTGTATGTCTTGCCTGTGTTTGTGTGTTGTGAGGTTCAGAGTATATTAGCCACTTCCCTCTCTTGTGGGTCCTCTGTAATGTGGGAACTGTTAGGTCATTCAGACCTCATTCAGACCTTCTGACTCCACTTTACTGCCCACTCCACCAACCTACACTATCCTATGAATGTAGTGATTCGGCTCATAACATTGTCAGAGCTTAGTGAATTTACTCACTGCTGTTTCTTCTATCTCCCCTCCCAATAATCCCCAGTCGACGACGTAGTACCAGATGCTCCTAAAGTCCGCCTCGCCATAAACAACAACGGAAGTCTCGACGAGAACGGTCACGCATTCGAAGGCCGCGTAGAAGTCAACTTTTACGGAGTCTGGGGAACTATTTGTGATGACTACTGGAGTTTGGCCGACGGCGACGTCATTTGCAGGCAAGCAGCAAATATACATATTTCTATTACGAATCCAACACCAATGAAAAGACGAGTGTGGAATTTAATCTGTTTGTAAAGCATTACTGTATCGCCATCACCATTTGTATGGAGAATGTTCTAAAGAGTAGAGTGCTGTTTTTACAGAGGTTTCAGTTGCGGTTTAATTTGTGTTGCAGGACGTTGGGGTACACGTATGCGGACGAGGTGGGGTACAGTGCCGTGTTTGGTACCGGAACGGGACCGATCTGGATGGACGATGTCCAGTGCGAGGGAACAGAGTCCAGGATTGACCAATGCGACTTCCCTGGCTGGGGCGTTCACAACTGCTACCACTTCGAGGACGCCTCCGTTGTCTGCTCGTGTATGTCCTTCCCTCCTCTCTAACCCCTCTCTCTACTTCTCTCTCTCCTCTCTCTTTCTCTCTCTCTCCCCTCTCTTGAGCGCCATACACACAGCAACTGTAAACAGGTGTATGCGTGTAACTAGTTTTAGGACTTTTAAAGTTTGCAAAACCAACTCCTAGAAATGAAAATGGTTAAGACAGTTTACACACACAAACTAGTTTAAGCCGAACTGGTGTTTAGTTTTGGCGTAGGATTTAGTCTAATCCAAAGGTTTACAAAGTTGCTCAAAGTGTCCTGTATATAACAGGGTCTCTGTCTCTCTATATAGACCGACAGCCAGGTAGTGATGTGAGACTGGTCGGAGGTTCCAGTTCAATGGAAGGCCGCGTCGAAGTTCTGCACGAAGGAGTGTGGGGTAAGTCACCGAGGTATGGGGTAAGTCCCGGGGTATGGGGTAAGTCGCCGGGGTATGGGGTAAGTCCCGGGGTATGGGGTAAGTCACCGGGGTATGGGGTTCATTTCGGGGGTGTCCTTAGAGAGTAACCCACACACTCTCTATCTCCCTCCCAAGGAACGGTATGTGGCGACGACTGGGGATCTGGAGATGCGCAGGTCGTCTGCCACCAACTCGGTTTCTATGGCACCGCTACGGCCGTACGAGGCACGCAGTTCGGCTTTGCGTCGTCGAGCCAACCGATCTGGTTGGACGACGTGGGGTGCACGGGGTCAGAAATGTATCTGTCCAACTGCAGCCACAGTGGCTTTGGAAATCATGACTGCTACCACTACCAAGACGCTGGAGTCGTCTGTCAAGGTATGTAATCTACATTTGAATGATAACAGTTTAAAGTCTGCATCGAGAAACTGGTCGCTTGTGCACGCTACGGCTTGCTGCGAGTGTGTGCGCATGCGCTGGAACTCCGGGCATAGTGCGCATGCGCTGGAACCCCGGGCATAGTGCGCATGCGCTGGAACTTCGGGCATAGTGTGCATGCGCTGGAACTTCGGGCATAGAAAACTCCTGGCATAGTGCGCATGCGCTGGAACTTCGGGCATAGTGCGCATGCGCTGGAACTCCGGGCATAGTGCGCATGCGCTGGAACTCCGGGCATAGTGCGCATGCGCTGGAACTTCGGGCATAGTGTGCATGCGCTGGAACTTCGGGCATAGAAAACTCCGGGCATAGTGCGCATGCGCTGGAACTCGGGCATAGTGCGCATGCGCTGGAACTCCGGGCATAGTGTGCATGCGCTGGAAATTCGGGCATAGAACTCCTGGCATAGTGCGCATGCGCTGGAACTCCGGGCATAGTGCGCATGCGCTGGAACTCCAGGCATAGGGTGCATGCGCTGGAACTCCAGGCATAGTGCACATGCGCCGGATTTCCTGGCATAGCACGCATGCACCGAATCACTGTGTAGATATTCGTTAGCGCCCAGACGCGTTAACTATGAAAATGCTTCATCCTTTTCGGGAGCTATATGACACGAAAGAGCCTTTGAAATACTTTTACTCTTTTTTGAAGGTTCGCCATTTTTGATTCCTGTTCGTCTCTCGAATGGAACTCGACCGAATGAGGGAACTGTTGAAATATTCTACCAGAACAGGTGAGAGATTACTGGTCAGATTACTGAGAGATTACTGCCTAAAATACTAGTTAGATAACTGACTACCAGATTACAGGAGTTTGCAAATCTTTTAGATGGGGCACTATTTGTGATATTTTCTGGACGCTTCAAGACGCCAACGTAGTCTGCAGACAACTCGGATATGATGGTACGTACGGTACTAGAGTTGGGAGAGTGTGAGGGGTTAAATCTGGGGGTGTGGCAAAGGCTTATGTGGTGTCACTAGCACTGTGCACTCTGACCCACCATTTATAGCCAGTCCTACATTAATAAGCCTTTTGTGTTGTCTTTTTAGCCTTCCTTTCCCTTACTTACATGCCACATGGCCCAACACAAATCTGAAATACCAAAAAATTTTAGTAAGGATAAAGTTTTAACAAATGAATTTGAGAGGGGCATGATTTGATATTTAACCAGTGATTAAAGGGCTCAGGAGGAGTCCTCAAACTAAAATTTGAAGAAAAAAAAGTTGGGAGAAATTTTCACCCTCTACAGGTGCCTACAATGCTACTCACAGCTCCTACTATGGCGACAGTGGACTAACAACTGTCATGGCGTACACCGATTGCTTCGGACAAGAAAGCCAGCTGGCAAACTGCACCGGTTTCCGTTACTCTCCGTACATACCTCAGTGGTATTGCGACGACAGCACTATAGCTGGAGTCATGTGCATCGGTGAGATTACTAGAGTTTCCTAGAGAATACTGAGAGAATACTAGAGATACCAAGTGTCTTGAGTTTCCTGGGAAATTACTGAGAGTTCACCGAAATAGATGTGCAGGATCAACATATTATTATGTTCAGTTGATTAGAGATTACTAGAATTTCCTGGGAGATTACTGAGAGAGCACTGATTCGAGTACATATGTACACGTACCCAGGAACGGAGGAGGGCCCGCCGCCGATCCGTCTGGTGGGAGGGTCGGTGGCCCACGAGGGAAGGGTGGAGATTCTGGTCCAGGGGCAGTGGGGCACGATATGCGACGACATCTGGGACCCGGCAGATGCCGAGGTGGTGTGCCGACAGCTGGGCTATCTCGCCGAGGGCGCCGCGGCACTCCCGTTTGCTCATTTCGGAGAGGTCTGACATTTTTCATCGTCACCGTAAAAATTTTTTCCCTGAGCAAAGCCAGTTTTGTGTCTACATCCCCACTGAGAAAATATATACTTTAGCAAAAATACGGTACCGTTCATAGCAACGTTAAATTTAAAAACAGATTGCAAGGCGTAAATTATTCGCTTTCAAATAAAAATCAAATTTTTTCCCAGGGATCGGGTCCAATTGTACTGGACGATGTGAACTGCACTGGACTTGAGCTGTACGTGACTGACTGCCCCAACTCTGGGTTTTACCTCCACAACTGTGCCCACTCAGAGGATGCTGGAGTTCGCTGCAACTGTACGTTGCATTTACATTTTAACCAGAAGACTACTAGAGTTTCCTAGAGAATACTGGAAGATTACTAGAGTTTCCTAGAGAATACTGGAGGATTACTAGAGTTTCCTAGAGAATACTGGAAGATTACTAGAGTTTCCTAGAGAATACTGGAAGATTACTAGAGTTCCCTAGAGAATACTGGATTGATTGAAGTGACCAGTTCAATATTAATTTTCACGGGTGTTTAGGATGACACGAATTTTATTCGTGCGTATTTAAGGTATGTGCAGTGTTCTAGATCTCAAAAAACAAGCTGCCTAACTTATTCTGTACGAATTTCAATTGATGTACACTTGTTTTACCTCTACGTGTACATTTCCTAGTGTTTTGAGCCACAAAAAATTGCCAATGGAGTTGAAATTTTTTTTCTCTCATCACTGCAGCTCGCGGTCCTCAGAATGACTACACCTATCCAATAAGACTAGTCACAAATGGGACGATCACCACCCCCAACGAGGGGACGGTGGAAATCCTTCACAACGGAACCTGGAGCGCCATTTGCGATGATTACTGGGGTTACTCTGAGGCCGTCGTTGCCTGCCATATGCTTGGCTTCGCAACTGCAGTTCGCGCCTATATCAGGCTAGTAAATTTTAGTAAACCCTTGGAAATTTTTAATGAACTTGTATATAGTAAACCTCTGAAATTTCTAGTAAACTATTGGAAACTACTCAGTAAACCATAGTAAAACTTCTAGTAAAACCTTCCTGTTTTCTTTCCAGGCCACTTTTCCATTTTAGTAATCCCATTTTCTAGTAATCTTCAGTAATCTTCTAGTGATATTCTAGTAATCTTCCCTCCCCCTACAGATCATTCCATGGACCAGTAGACGGTGATACGTTCCTGGACAACGTGCGCTGTGCCGGGACCGAGAGAGAGATATTTGAATGCTCTCATAGCTCTAGTATCAGCCGAAACTGTGACAAAACTCAACAAGCTGGCGTCTCCTGCACCAGTAAAGATCTAGTGTCTTATGACGTGATAGTTTGTGGCGCTGCTCTTGGTGTCTATATGATCCTAAGAGATCGACCGGAGAAGAGAGGGACGGGAGAGAGAGGAACAGGGAGGGACGGAGGGGACGGAGGGAGGTAAGACGGGATGAGCGAGGGAGAGAAAGGGCGAATAGAGAGAAGGGAGAGAGAAAAAGGAAAGGGAGGGAAGGGAGAGAAAGAAAAAAAGAAGAAGGGAGAGAAAGAAACACAACGAGAGAAGGAGAGAAAGAAAAAAGAGAGAAGGAGAGAAAGACAGAGAGAGGGAGAGCAGAAAAAGAGAGAAGGAGAGAGAGAATTAAGATGAGAAGGGGGCGAGAAGACAAGAGAAAGGGAGAGAAAAACAAAACAGCGAAGTGGTAGCGACAGAAAAAGAAGAAGGAGAGAAAGAAAAAAGAGAGAAGGGAGGAGATAACGAAAACGCGAGACGGGAGAGAACGACAAAAGAGAGGACGGTTGCGCGTCGCTCTCGCGACGTTCGCTCCTCACACACTATCGCTCATTTCTATCCTCCCCCTCTCTACTTTGCAGACTACACAGCCAGTGAGTATACAATAACGACTGGTAGGAGGCAGTGACCCACACGAGGGAAGAGTGGAGATATACTATCAAGGAGAGTGGGGAACTGTTTGTGACGACAGCTGGGGACAACAGGATGCCGATGTAAGAGTACCAATGTTGAAAGTGAAAGTTGGGTATCTTGTAAGAACATGTTGAAGGTGAAAATAGGTGAAAATCTCCCATTCTAGAATATTAGCACTTGCACCCTTCAGCTATAGTAAAGGTTTTGCGATAATTGACTCCTCTCCAATCCCTCTCTCTCTCTCCCGCAGGTGGTATGCCACCAACTGGGCTACGCAAACGCCAGTCGCGCAACAGTCAGGGCGGAGTTTGGTCAGGGCACAGGCGAGATCTGGCTCGACAATGTCGCCTGTACCGGTTACGAAAACTCGCTTGACGAGTGTCGTAACAACGGCTGGGGCGACCATAACTGCATACATAGAGAAGACGCCGGAGTTGTTTGTCAAGGTGAGCGTTAATTGGGGGGAGAACACTTGTTTTCTCCTGAAAAAAGTATAAAGGGGATGTGGCAGTATATATGGGCTAATATACTGAAAACGTATATACATATGCATTCTTGAACTGGGCCCTTTTACATTTCTAGTTTAGGCAAATACTTTCAATATTGGGTGCCACAATGCTACAGGTCCATCATTTAGAATTACTTTTTACTGCCATTAAATTCTTTAATGGGTTAACATTTTTGTTGGGAGTACGGTTAAAATATTTCCCTCCCTCTCCTCTCTCTCCCATCAGGCGAGCTACTTCCGATTCGTCTAAGAGACGGCCACTCGGAAATGGAGGGCAGGGTTGAGGTGTACTACAACGGCACGTGGGGGACGGTGTGCGACGATTACTGGGACCTCAGAGACGCCACCGTGGTCTGCAGACAGCTGGGTTACGCCGAGGCCATCAGCGCAGAGCTGTTCTCTCGCTTCGGAACCGGAGAAGGTGTATATTGTGTATACGCTTCTGCGACGACAAAAAAACAAAAACGAAGTAAAATTCACAAAAGTTTTACAAATAGGTTGGAGGCATGTGGGACATGCCCAAATTGGTGATTTTTTAAAAAATCTGCGAATTTCAGAAAATATTTTAGCTATAGTCTGTGAATTTAGAAAGGTGACGCAACATGCAACACACAATACAAGCAAAAGAGAGTGAGAAAATCAGGAGGGGTGTGGTTAGTCATGTGACCTTTGCTGTGTACTAGGTCCGATCTGGTTGGACGATGTGGCGTGCGTTGGCACGGAAACCTCTCTGTTCGAGTGCTCCAGCACAGGCCTCGGGCAACACAACTGTCGGCACTACGAGGATGCCGGAGTCAATTGCAGCGGTATGATGTCATTATGATGTAATTGGATACATGATGAAACTATGATGTCATTGTTATCCCGATGGTTTGCTGTGCTTTGATTTTTCTTTTACATACACACCCTTGAAATGAGGACACCTCATATTTGATGACATCTGTGCATTACCTAGATGCATTTTGGTATGATGTAATGATTATGTAATCCCAGACCACATCACACCGTCTCCGGTGACGGACCTCCGACTGGTGGGCGGGGTCAACGCCACCGAGGGACGTGTGGAGATCTTCTTCAACAACACGTGGGGAACGATCTGTGATGACTCGTGGGACTTCCGAGACGCTGAGGTCAGGGGTCTAAAAATTCCCCCATGGGGGGTTGAACATGGGGGGGAGCTGTTCTAAAGTGGAACATGGGGGACTTATACAAAGTGGAAATCTCATCATGTTTAGTGGTTTAACTTTGTTCCTGTGTCTTTTCTTCTCCTTTCTTCCTTCACTCCCCTTTCTTCGTTTTGTCTCCCCTGCCCTTCCTCCATTGCTCTCTCTCTCTCTTTCTCCATCTCTCCCTCTCTCCTTCCCTCCTTCCCTCCCTCCCTCCCTCCCTCCCTCACGTACATAGGTCGTATGCCGATATCTGGGCTTCGAGTCGGCCATTGAAGCCCTTTCTAACGGATATTTCGGAGCCGGAGATCCCGACCAGCCAATCTGGTTGGACGACGTTGATTGTTTCGGAAGCGAGAGCATCATTACGTCGTGTCTCACGTCACGATTCGGGGTCCACAACTGTGTTCATCTGGAGGATGCGGGAGTCCGATGCTACCGTGAGTGGTGGGAGAGCAACAGTTGCGGAGTCAATTGAGGGACTAGGAATGCGCACGCGCATATTTTGCCTCGCGCCTGCCGTAAACACTCCGACTAAGGCCGCTCGTGCGCGCGCTCTACTGACTGCGCGCGAAGCAAGACTTCCTACGAATCTGCTCGCACGGCGGAAGCTAGACTTCCTACGAATGGCGGAAGTGACATTCCTAAGCGTGACTAATTGACATTCTTAAGTGTGACGACACGTACGTACGTACGCATATCGCAAGAATACAACCCGGAGTAGTTGCCTCACGCTAACGCGCTCGGCAATTACTATTATTGGAACACTTCTAAAAATAAGGTCAACACTTAGCCCAAGTAAAAGACTGACCTTCAAGAGACAATTTCTGTAACGACGTTTGGGTTTTAAACAACCCATGAGCAGAGAGTGAACGGACTACACACAAGAATATAGACCACTTATACAGTTCTCCTCTCTTCTTTTCACCTTACCTCTCCCTTTTCTTTAACCCCCCCCCCACACACACACACTCCTTAGTGTCCCACCCACTGGTGAGACTGGTCAATGGTAACACTGAAGGAGAAGGCAGAGTCGAAGTGTTTCACCGCGGATCCTGGGGGACAGTTTGCGACGACCACTGGAGTGAAATCGACGCCAACATCGTCTGTCAGGAGCTCGGTTTTGCCCGCGCCATCAGTGCATCCGGTTTCGCCACCTTTGGAGAAGGCAGTGGAACTGTAAGTTTAAAGAGTGTATGAAGGAACACAAGGGCTAAATTTACTAGGAATGCGCACGCGCATAATATTTTGCCTCGCGCCTGCCAGCCAATGCGTAGACAGTCCAGTCCGATTGAGGCCGCTCGTGCGCGCGAAGCCAGACTTCCTACAAATCTGCGCGCACGGCGGAAGCTAGACTTCCTACGAATGACGGAAGTTACACTTCCTTTTGATGACTAATTGACATTCCTAAGCGTGACTAAT
>CASHTH010003448.1:0-16721 GCA_030341885.1 Geodia barretti
GATGGGCGTGAGGGAGATAGACGTCTCTGAACAATGGCATATGGAGTCAAGGACTTGCGCCGTCCGATTATCATGGCGCCGACCGCACCCGCGAGCGGAGAGGTGTACGCCATGCTGTCTGCTGGCCAGGCTGGAGCGCGGCGGCCACGGCGCAGTACTCTGTAAAGGGCTCCCCACACTAGTGGCCGTTGGGCGTCGGGCTTCGAGTCGAGGGAGGACCTGCGGCGCCTGCTAGTCGAGCAGTCCGGCGGTTCGCCCTTGATCAGCGCAGCATGGAGGTGTGAGAAAGGCAGCGCGGTACAGGAAGCCGCCGGCGCTCGTGGCATCGATCGGGCCAAACTGGTATTGTGAAGGCGTGCGGCGGTTTGACACGGGACCGTTCGGCATTGCAGTTGAGCCGCAGCATCTGCCTGAACTGGCTGCCCGGCTGGCGGCTTTGCCTTCCAAGCGTCCCAAGAAACGCCTGCTCAAGGGGATGAAGCAGCGGGAGGCTTCGTGGCGGAGTACGCCGCCCTGAGAGAGGAGACCCAGCAGACCAGGGCCAGGATATTCTGTTGCTGATGAGGCTCACTTCCGGGCGATGCGAACTGCGGGCAAGTGGGTGCTGAAGGGCAAACCTGCTTTGGTGGACTCGACCCAGCCGCGGTAGATGGGGAGAAGGCCAGCTACTATTCGGCGGTGTGCCTGGAGAGGGCGAGGTGGAATGGATGGAACTGAGGGCAACAGCAACAGTGGGACCTCGGGTTGCCTTCTGGAACAACTGAGAGAAAGGCATCCGGGGCCGATGGGTCATTCTGGGACAACGCGCCGGCCCATCGTGGACGAGGCGATGCGGGAGTACCTCGGACGCTGGGCTGGGCTGCGGTTGGTGAACTGCCGGGCTACAGCCCGGACTTCAACGCTGATGAGGCCATCTGGGGCTGGACCAGAGAGGAGGCCACCGGCAATCTGTGCCTGGGGAGCAGGGCTGCGGTGCAGGAGAGGGTCGGCAACTTCCTGGCCGGTCTGGCCAGCCGGAGAGACGAGGTTAGGCGCCGCTGCCGGACGGTACTGCAGTCAAGGGCCGAAGCACTCCTGCCAGATTCCCGGCACGATTCTTCGCCTCCGGCAAATGCACATTCCATCTTGGCTTTGGTTTAGTATCTGGCCTGTAAGGCCCTCAGATGTTAGGAACAACCCTATTGATGGCGACATGGGAAACCACACGTAATTTCCCACATTCTTTGAGCCGGTCTGGCCCTCGGTGTAGCGCGCCGGCATCAGGGAAGACTTCCAACGGCCTGCCGTCATCAGCGCCGGTTGTTCTACACAAGTGACTGCCAAGTCTGGGCCATGCCGCCTCGGTCGCTGTCTCGGGTGAAGCCTTCTCCTCGGCCCACGGCCTTAGCTGCATCGTACACTCCCCGGCCGATTTGCCTGGTGGATAATCCAAAGACCGGTGCCTCGGGGCCCGTTACTTCGTCCGTGGGCATAATCGCCTGCAGGGCATCCGAAGCCGCATGGCTGATGTACAGGACTGTTCCCCCTCGGCTTCCTGGTCCGTATTGGACTGGGGTATGTGCAGCAATGCTGCCCCGTCCTATCGGCACTAACCAGATCACGGGCAACTGCAATTGTTGTAGAAATGGAGGTAGAGAAATAGAATCCGGGTAAGGGAACTCCGGCTGAAAGGACATAAGAAGGTCAGGATAGATGTAGTGAATGGGACACTAGTAAGGTTTCATCGGCCTATTACCTGGGCCGACAGTTGAAGAATATTCGTTAGTCAGCAAATTACCAAGGGCGTCGCGGGTTGATAGAGAACGACATGTCGCCTTTTTTCGCCGCTTCAGCCTCCAATTGGTTCAATCTGTCCCGTCTAGGGCTTCGGCTGCCAAACACCATACCAAAAATCGCTAACGCCACGAACATTGAGGCGAACAAGGCAAACCAAAAATGAAGGAACACGAAAGCCAATACGATTCCAGGAACAAGTACTGCTCCTGCAATAGAGATAAACACCAGGGCCCGTCCTTTGCCAGTCATTTTATCGAGCTCCACCTAGGGTAGCTTATTGAGATAGGTCTCTTTTGTGCAAGGGCTACGCCATCCCATTGCTTACAAGTCTATTCCCAAGTTAACTAACCAGGTAGGACAAAGTCCTATCGTTGAGGATATTCCCCATCAGGACACCCAGCCCCTCGCAGGGTGGCCCTAATTCAAGCTGGAAGAAAGTGCCAGGAAACCGCCAAGACCGCTCCCTTGGTGATATCTCAGGACTTCCGTCTTCCTGTACTCCCTGCACAAAGCCTGAATAAATCCCGTGGGCTGAGGCTCCGCGGGCTCAATTGTCTAAAACTTTCGTGCCAGTCCGGCCGCCTCCCCCTGCGCTTTAGCCGGGTCTTCAAACCAGAGCGATATGGTAATATTCTTAAATTCCGGTGATGGACGACTGAAACTGGCGGCATCGCGGTTCCACTCACCCCAGCTGTCCAACTCGCCGTGTTGCTCATCACAGCCTGGGGTCAACCGGCTCGCTTTCCAGGGCAAGCACAGCGAAGGCGCACTCATGTACCCGGTAGAGAGGCTCTCCGTCGACAAAACGCCTGAGACCCTCTACACCCAATGCAAACTCCCGAAGCGCCAGCGACCGCTTCGTGGCGAGGCCGCGCTTTCGCAGGCGTTCCAAGTTCTCCGGCAGGGTGTACTCCGGCCCGTAGATGATGCGCAGGTATGCGGCGCCCCGGCACTTCATGGCGGGCTGCACCAGGCCCCGCTTTCCCGTGGCGATAAAGTCCATCGGCTTTACGACCATACCCTCCCCGCCCCTGCCCGTCAGTTCGTCCCACCAGCCTATGGCCTCAAGCTCGTCCGGGGCGTTCAGGTCCACTACCTGATTCCTGGTAGCCTGGAACAACCCGGGGTCAGCCCTGGCTCAGGCGCTTGGCCACGTCCATGTGCCAAAGATGGGCCCTATCGGTATGCATCTGCCCCTCGCTGGCCAGGAGGTGGAACGGCGCCAGCCGGATGTCGTCCAGCGACGTCACCGGCCAGCAGTACCGGGCATAGGCATCGCTGTAGAGTTGGGCCAGGCGCAGCCTCTCTTCGACTCCGACCAGGCTCTCGCCGACGTCAATACCCCGCGCTGCCGTCTGCCGAAGGAGCGCGTCCGCCGCCGTGAGGCTGGTCCGCGCCGCTGCGCCCACCGCCGCATACTGTTCGCGGAGCAGTTCCTGCGCCTTGACGGACCACGGCATGAGTTCACTGTCCAGCACCACCCAGTCGGTCCCCAGTTCATCCCAAAGACCCGCGTCGGCCAGCGCCGAGCCGACCCGTTCCAGAAATTCCGCCTCTAGGGCGCGGTCTTCAAAGAACCTTCTTCCCGTCCGCGTGTAGCAAGCCCCAATCCCCTCGCCGGTGATGCCGAACCGCCGCTCGATGGCTGCGGCGTCCCGCCCTGCCACGACGATGGCCCGCGAACCCATGTGTTTTTCCTCGCAGACCACGCTGGACACACCGCTATTGCGGAAGTAGGTAAATACCTCCGCTGGATGCTCCAGCATATCGGGCAGTCTTGAGCTGTCGCATGGGGATATGGTGGGTGGCAGGTACACCAGCCAGCGGGGGTCCAGGGCAAAACGGCTCATCACTTCCAGGGCCGCCGCGGCATTCTCCTCCCGGACCGTGACATTGCCGCGAAGCCTTGTCGCTACGATACGTTTCCCCAGCACGTCGTCAATGTCGAGGAGGTTCGCCGCGCGAGCCTCGCCCGGCGCGGAGGAGTCTTCCAGTCGGGCGGCCTCAACCAAAGGTTTGGCCGGCTCATAGTAGACCCGCGCCGCCGGAACCGATACCAGCTCTTTTTCCGGATAGCGGAGGGCGGTCAGCTTGCCGCCAAAGACACAGCCTGTATCTACGTTGATGGTACCATTGAGCCAGGCAGGTTCCACCACCGGGGTATGACCGTAGACCACCATCGCCCGGCCCCGGTAATCGGCAGCCCAGTTGGAGCGCACTGGTAGACCGAACTCGTCGGTCTCTCCAGTGGTCTCGCCATACAGGCAGAAGTCACGGACCCGCGCGGACGCCCGGCCCTGATATTCCGTCTTCATCCCTGCGTGGGCCACCACCAGCCCGCCATCATCAAGTACATAGTGGCTGATCAGTCCGTCGAGGAACTGGTCAACCCGTTGCCGGAACGCCGGGGACTCCAGTTCCAGTTGAGCCAGGGATTCCGCCAGACCGTGCGACACCTGTACATTCCGGCCCCGGAGCTTGCGGGAGAGCTTGGACTCGTGGTTGCCAGCGACGCACAGTGCCGAGCCCTGGGCCTCCATGTCCATCACCAGCTTTAGCACTTTGGCTACGCCCGGGCCCCGGTCCACGAGGTCGCCTACGAATACGGCTTTCCGGCCTTCCGGATGGGTTGCCGAAAAGCCGGTTTCCCCGTCAGCGCCTTCGGGGGTCTCCAGTTGGTAGCCGAGGCGCTCGAGGAGGATGGCCAGTTCGTCGTAACACCCATGCACGTCACCGATAATGTCAAAGGGTCCGTGCTCGTGCTGGAGGTTGACCCACAAGGGTACGCGTTCAACGGCGGCCGCTTCCACCTCCTCGGGAGAGTCGAGCACGAACACGTGCCGGAAGCCCTCGCGTTTCAGCCCGCGCAGCGACCTCCGGAGCTGTTCCGCCTGTCGGCGCACCACCTGCGGGCCAAACTGACGGTCGGGGCGGTCTTTATTGCGGGCCAGGCACAGAGACTCCGGCATATTCAGCACGATGGCCACCGGCAGGCAGTCATGTTCCCTGGCCAGTGCCACCAGGGTCTTGCGGGCCTCCGGCTGTACGCTGGTGGCGTCAATGACGGTAAGGCGTCCGGCTCTCAGGCGCGTGGCCGCAATGAAGTTGACCAGGGCAAAGGCGTCGGGCGTTGCGGCCTGGTCAGTGGCGTCATCCGCCACCGTCGCCCGGCAGACGTCCGAAGACACCACTTCCGTGGGCTTGAAGTGGCTGGCGGCAAAAGAGGACTTCCCCGATCCCGTTGGGCCAATGAGCGCCACCAGGCACAGTTCAGGAACGGTAATCTTCATTGGGTAAGACCCCCCATCTGAGTCGGGGCGCCGTATGCGGGGTGCTCGGGGCCGATGTCCTCGAAGCGTACAGCGTACTTGCGGCGGTACGCTGTTTGTCTCGCCCAGGCCTGGAACTGTCCCCGCGTCCATTCGAACCGGTGGTCCCGGTGCCGGAACTCTCCGTCGGGCAGTCCCCCGAAGAGGGTGTTGTACTCTGCATTGGGCGTCGTGATCAGCACCGCGCCGGGCTTTGCGGACCCGAATACGACCTCCTCAAAGGCGTCAAGTCTTGGGGCGTCTATGTGCTCGATCACCTCCATTGCCACCGCGGCGTCATAGCCGGACAGCCGCTGGTCTCTATAGGTGAGGGAACCGTGCAGCAAGGTGATGCGCTCCCGCTGCTGGGTGGGCAGGGTATCAATATGCAGGCGCAGGCGCGCCGTTTCTAACGCCCGATGTGAGACGTCCAGGCCGGTCACCGAACGAATCGCCGGCTCTCCAAGCAACTCGCCAATAAGCCTTCCTTCCCCGCAACCGAGGTCCAGCACCCTGGTCGCCCCGAGCATGCGGAGCGTGGCCAGCACCGCCTGCATGCGCTGCTCCCCCAGTCGAACTGGGGCCTCCAGCCGTTCCTCTTCTTGTTCCTGCCGCGCTGCGGTGTTACCCGGGTCCGAAGGTCCGGCGTCCAGCAATTGGGCTAGCGCCTGGTTCACGAGCCCGCGCTGATGCTTCAGGTAGCGGTACGAAATGAGGTCCCGCTGCGGATGGCTATCCAACCACCCCTCGCCGAAGCGTAGCAGCTTGTCTACCTCATCGTCGCCGACCCAGTAATGCTTGTTGTCGTCCAGCACCGGCAGCAGCACATACAGGTGGGCCAGCAGGTCCCGGAGCCGGGTTTCCGACGTAAGGCCCACGCTGAAGTAGGGGCTGTTACCCCACTCGGGAAAGCGCGTATCCAGCGGGTGTCCCTGGATATCAACAGTGTAGCCCAGCGGCTCAAAAAGGCTCTGGATTAGGTCCGCTCCTTCTCTGGACGGAACCGCTGCGACTCGGGCCTCCAGCGGAATGGCCATATCTACCAACTCCGGGCGCTCCCGGCTCGTACCGGCGAGGGCGCTGCCGAATACGGAGGCAATTGCCACACTCAGGTGGGATGACGCCACGTAGGGCCGGTCGTTCACGTATTGCTCCAGCCAACCGCCGGAACTGGGCGCGCCGCGCTTCGGGCGTACCAGGCCCACCGGGTCAATGTTCAGCAGAAGCGCTACGGTACATCGGTCGCGCTCCGCTTCGGGATAGAAGACATCACCCTGCCCGAACGGGAGTTTAAACGACTGTAACCGACCCGGGTTTTTGTGCACCAGGTACCCCAGGTCGGTGGCAGGTTGATGCGTAGTGGAGATTGTGAGCAGCATAGTGTCAATCGTAGGGCAACCGGGCCGGGCTTTCAATGTAATTCGGCGCTATTCTGTGTGAGAAAGAGGAGCAGTCAGAGGCAGCGAGGGCGGGCATCAGTCACGGGCTATGCGCCTGACTTTCCTAGAAATCTGGCCGGAAAGTGGCGGTGGCCGGGTAAGCGACTATACTTGGGGTCAACAAGGATAGCGAGGGCTGAGTATGCTGGGAGAGCGATCGGAGCAGAGGGGCCTTTGGGAAGCGGACCGGCTGTACCTGGATCACGTGGGCAAGGACACCTTCTACGGTCTGCTGGCCTCGCAGCGGGGCCGGCTGTTCCGGGACGCGGATTTCGCGGAGTTCTACTGCGCCGACAACGGCCGGGACAGCGTGCCGCCCAGCCTGCTGGCGACGGCCCTGCTGTTGCAGACCCACGACAAGGTCAGCGACGCGGAGGCCAAGGCCCGGGCCGACTTCGACCTCCGGTGGAAAGTGGCCCTGGGGATTGAGGTGGAGGACCGGCCCTTCGCCAAGAGCACGCTGCAGGTGTTCCGGGCCCAGCTGATCCTGCACGACCGGGTGCGGGAGGTATTCGAGTCCAGCCTGCGGCTGGCCCGGGAGTCGGGGTACCTGAAAAAGCGGAGCATGAAGGTGGCGCTGGACACGACCAACATCCTGGGGCGGGGCGCGGTGAGGGACACCTTCAATCTGCTGGCGGACGGGATCGTCAAATTGATGCGGGCGCTGGCGGCCGTGGAGAAGTCCAGCGTCAAAGAATGGGGCAAGGGCCGGGGATATGAGGGGTACCTGGGTTCCAGTGTGAAGGGCGAGGCCGCCATCGACTGGTCGGACAAGGGGGCGCGGCAGGCGCTGCTGGCTGGGATTGTGGGAGACGCGGACCGGCTCTTGGAATTATCGCGGCTGGGCCCAGGGGGAGTTGCCCGAGGACAGCGCTGAGCGGCAGCAGATCGTGGACGCGGCGCAGTTGCTGGGGCAGTTGCTGCTCCAGGACATTGAGCGCAAGAGCGGCGATGGCGACGGCGATGACGGCGTGAGCCTCAAGGACGGGGTGAGTCGGGACCGGATGATGTCGGTGCACGACCCGGAGATGCGCCACGGGCACAAGAGCAGCAGCAAACGGTTTGACGGACACAAGGCGGCGATTGTGGTGGACACCGACACCCAGCTGATCACCGCCGTGGCGGTACTGCCGGGCAACGCTCCGGACAACCTGGGGGCGCTGGAACTGGTGGAACAGAGCGAGGCCAACACCGGTGTGCCGGTGGAGGAGGCCATGGGCGACGCCGCCTATGGAGACGGAGCTACCAGGCAGACCTTCGCCGATGCGGACCGCAAGCTGGTAGCCCGGGTGCCGGGCCGCCCCGACCGGAAGCACTTTCCCAAGGATGACTTTGTCATCGACCTGGCGGCGGGCAGTTGCACCTGTCCGGCGGGGCAGGTCACCCACACCATCGTGCCGTCGGGAAAGCGGACTGATGGCACGGGGCGGGTCCACCACTTGCGGGCCTTCCAGTTCGACGGGGCGGTATGTCGAATATGTCCACTGCGGTCCCAGTGCATCGCAGCCAAAGGCAGGAAGGGACGGCGGGTGCTGATCCATCCCCAGGAAGGCCTCCTGCAGGAGGCCCGGGCTTTGCAGCGGAGCGCCGCCTACGACGAGTATCGAGCGCGACGCGTGGCGGTGGAACACCGGTTGGCCCGACTGGTGCAGTTGGGGATTTCGCCAGTCCCGCTATTTCGGCAGGGTCAAGACGCGATTCCAGCTGTATCTGGCGGCCACGGTGGCCAACCTGACCCTGGTGGCGGGCAAAATCGAGCTGTCGGACAGTGTCGGCGGTGAGCTTCCGCGCCACCGCGCCGTCCTCAGTGCCGTCCCCAGTGATGTCCAGGCTGTTTCCCACGATGTTGTCGCCCATGCGACCGCCATTTTCGGCGCGGTCCGGCTCGGACAACTATGGTCCAAGATTCTGTTCGCCTCGGCTTTACTGCCGAAATCCCTCTCCCCAACCAGGGCTTTTCGGCCCGGTTTCTAGTACTACAACGACGCGTTTAAGGTGGTGGCTCCATCCTGCCTTCACGGCGGGCGGAGCGGCGTCTCTGGTGGGAGCGGCGCGCCCGCTCGTTGCGTAGCTGCGTATCCTCCAGCCACAGCAGCAACTCCTCCGGCCCGAACCGTTCCCGGGGCAGCATCTCCCGCACCACCCGGTACACCCCCGTCTACACGGGGGCAGGCTCTGGGGACGGGTGATCCGGGGCATCTTTTTCCCCCCCAAGCCTGCTGCAGGCCCAGCAGGAAAGCTCCACCCAGCAGGCACATGGCTATGTGGTGATGCCACCCTGCCCAGCTGCGGGTCTCGTATTCGTCCAGCCCCACGTCGCCCTTCTCCGTCTCGAACTCCGTTTCAATGGGCCACCTGGAACCCCCCACGCAGGCCAGGGTCTCCAAGGTTGTGTCCTCAGGAGCGTTGGACAGGTAGTAGCGGGGCTCGCTGCCGTCCAGGTTCCGGCGGTAGACGGCCCATGCCTCATGGCCCGGCTTGCCCTTTCGGGTTACCCGCACCCGCTGGGCGCAGAACATATAGCTCCGCGGCCCCTGGCTTCCCTGGGCCACCGTTATCTCCCGCCAGGCCTCATCCGGCAACTCGTCACTGCGCTGCTCCATGGTACGACGCTGCCCGTCCCTGAGCCTGGGCTTGCGGGGGCGCCCGAACCCCTGAGACCTCGGAGTGGTCCAGGCCGACTCCCACGAAGGCTCCAGGGGCCAGACCGGAGTGCTGCCCGGAACGTCCAGCACGTAGCGCATCCCCAGGGCCGCCAGTCCCTCCCGAAAGGTCGGCGACATCCCGAAGGCGTCGTCTCCGGCAACCCATCCGGCCCTGAGGTGGCCCAACCCCAGGGCCCGCTCCAGCAGTTCCAAGGCCAACTCCGTCTTCGACCGGTAGCTCCGCCGCTCCTCGGGCACCCCCGCCGCCGCACAGCGGCCCGGATCCGAGGTCCAACTCTCGGGCAGATACAGCCCTTTGTCCACCAATGCCCGCCCCAGCGGGCTGACGTAGGCCAGGAACATCCCACCCGGGCAGTTGGCCACCTTGCCCAGCCTCCCGCAGTACTGCCGGGCTACCCCCACGGACTTCCTCCCCTGCTTGGGAAAGTCGCTGCCGTCCAACACCCACACCGCCTCGGGGTGAGCCAGCCTGGGGGCCAGGTATTCCTGCAGCCGCCCTATCACTGTCGCATCGTCCCACCGGGCCTCGGTCAGAAAACGCTGCATCGCCCGGGCCGAGATGCCCACCGATTCCGACAGGTTCTCGGCGTTGCGCCGCTCCCCAGCCTGCACCAGCAGCCCCTGAAGATAGTTCCAGCTATGCTCCCGCCACTGCTTGCGGCCGAAGGAGGCCGCAAAGAAGGCGTGAAAGTCCTGAAAGTTGTCGTAAACCCGCTCGAAGCTCGCCCCATCCATCACCCAAACCACCCACTATCATCTTGGCAACTATCCTACCAAACAACCCGTCGTTGTAGTACTAGGGAGCCAATGATGGTTCGGCGCGGCTGGCATCCCTCCGTCGGCGCTCTCCTGCCCCATTAGCAGCAGAATCGAGTCGATTCTCAAATTCCGTCGAGCTTGACAAATCCCACCGCCGAAAGCGATTCAACGGCTTGCTCGTAGTCCGCTTTGCGAAAATGGTAATCACTGGTATAACCTCCATAAAAACCTACGAGACTACCTCCTACATTGCGCTCACGGCGTCTCCATCTTATTTTGGCACTTACTCTGCTTACCCCGCTTGGGCCGGCTCGTTCAGCCGGGTAATATTTCAAAGGCCCTAATCCAGCCCTGAACAGAGCCTTTACAGTCTCTACATGGTCCGCCACTCGCAGGCGGTGATAGGATGCGGGCGAATTTTCGCCATGCCTGTATACTTCTACGTAGTAAACGATGCGTTGTACCGGGCTCGACATCGGCCCTCCTAATTCTTGATCCCTACGCCTTTCGCTCCCGAAAGCGATAAGGGTGTGGTTGGCAATGGATCTATACGCAGGCAACGCCGCATCCGGAATGGGCTATTGGCTCCTGTCCTATATCTTCGACCACCTGAAAGAGGAAACCATCAACCCTACTGGCACCACCGTAATCGCCAGGGCGGGGAATGTGAACACCCACCATGCTGTCATTATCAGATTTCCGCCGTCGGCCACCATCAATCCCCACGAAGGCGTCGGCCGCGATAATCCCATGCCAAAGAAGCTCAACGTTGCTTCCATCAGGATAGCCAGCCCTATATGAAAGGTCAGCAACACCACGAGGGCGTTAAATAAATGGGGTTTGTGGAAGCCTCCATTGGTCTTGACGGCCATCACTTCGTCGCGGGTGACGCGGGCGAATTTCGGCCACAGTATCAGCGTAACCGCAAGCACAACACTCAGCCAGCCGGGCCCGGAAGCCGAGGCCAGTAACAATGCGAAAACTATGTTGGGAAATGCCAGCGCCGCGTCCTCCGCCCACATGATTAGCGTTTCCACCTTGCCTCCACTCAAACCGGACACTATGCCCAGGGTTCGCCCACCCAGGCCTACCGGCAGCAAGGTGATGAGGGCTACTACGAGGCCGGTCCTTGCGCCGTAAATCAACCTGCTCAGCGTGTCGTAACCAACCTTGTTGGTACCCAGCAGGAATTCCCCTGAAGGCGGCGTGAGCCTGTTTTGTAGCGAGCCTTCGAGTGGATTGTGAGGCACGATGAATGGCGCGAATATGGCGACCGCAGCAAGGATTCCAAGGGCAATTAAGGCGACCCAGGGCACCCGCCAGCGCGGCATGGCAGAGCTAGCTTTAGTGGAGTCTGCAGCCGGGCCAACCTCTTGAGGAGCGACGGGTTTGTTACTATCCGATCCAGCTGTAGCCCTGGCTTCGAGTTGGTGTGCCAGGATGTCCACAATCAGTACGAGGATGTGCACCGCCAGCTTGAAGCCTACGACCATCCCCGCGGTCAGCAGGATTATCGCCTGAATTAAGGGGAAGTCGCGCGTTCTCATCGCATTGAGGGTCAGGTCACCGATGCCGAAAACGGCGAACACGGGCGCGATGACCAATATGCCGGCCAGGAACCCGCCGAACAGGACCGGCGCCGAAATCAGCGTGTTGCGGAGGCAGCGCTTAATGCGGGCCAGCTTGATGTCCTTGCCGACTGGGACTTCCAAAAGGCTGGAGCGTATCAGCCGAATCACGGCCGCGCCGGAGAAAAGTCCTAGGGCGAAGGCAGGCAGGATGTAGCCAACTGGGAAACCATACTGGTTGGCAAGGGGAAACCGGCCGAACAGCGCGCCGAAAACTATAAAGGAGGCCAAGCCGAAGCAGAGTAAGGGGCCGCAACGCCGAACGCTGCCACGCCCTCGGCCACGCGGTCAATCCAGGTGCCGCGGTATGCAGTGGCCAGAAAGCCCAGGGGCATAGAGATGGCCGCAGTAAACAGTATCCAGAACGGCAGCAGCTTCAGGGTAGTGATCAGGCGTTCAAAGACCAGGTCGCTGACCGGCATATTTCCAAAGTTGGAAGCGCCAAAGTCCCGACCAATGGCCATGGCAAACACGATTAGAACCGCAAGCAGCAGCAGGACTATCCCTGCTATATGTCGGTAAAGAATGTGTTTCAGCGAATGCCTGTCTCCCTTCTTTTTTCTGCACCAAATGTAGCATGCGCCAATACTCAACCTCTTGCCGGAAAGTATTTAGCGAAACACTGAAAAAGGCGTTAAGTTTGCGATACTGAGGGGGAAGGGAAGCAAATGCCCGGTTAGGTCTCCCCTGGTTTAGCGGGATCTTGTTCTTCCTGTCCGCCGGCGGTTTCTGCACGGGGGTAACATGTCTTATAACGGCAATAATAGGACATGTTACCCGGTGTTGCGCAAGGACGTTTTCAGACCCCTGACGATTGATTCTTATTCACTGAAAATTGTGGCCGACTCCGGTTCCACCGCCGTTTTCGGCTCTGTTACTTTTCAACTGAACCAGTGGCGGGGAATCATGTCTGAAATGGAAGACGTACCCTTGATATTCGGTGCCTTCCTATCTGCTCAGAAACAATAGTAAATTCCCGCTTCCCGGCCCGCTCCTGTAATTGAACATCCGATTGCTAACGGGCGCCTTCGACCTCCACGGTAATGATGTCTATGTTGTGATACTTGCGGTGTTGCACAGAAGATGCGTAATGCCGTAGCAAACGGAACGAAACTTCCCGCTCGTCCTGGATCTCAGGCTGTTCGCTCAGGTACGCCAGCTTGTCCTCCAGGTTCTCCTCGTCCGCGGTGGCCATGAACTCCAACTCTATCTTCCTGTCGCCGCGGTGGGCGCGTATTGTAAGGCTCTGTTTGTCATTGGCCGCATCGTCATAGTCCGGTGGCAGCATGCTTGACAGCGTTTCCTCGCCCGCCGAGCGCAGCCGGTTCGTTGACTCCTCGTCCCAGCCGGACTTTCCTGCAAAATCACTGAGGAAAGCGTCTATCGCGGGCAGGGAAGACCGGTCCAGGTCTACTTTCAGGCGTTTACGCCGGGCGGATGTCATGCCCATCAGCATGGTGAGCAGGATGATGGAAACGGAGCCGGTGGTCATTCCGTTGCCGAGCAGGGTTTCCCAGGTCCCGCTGAGGAGATCCGGGAAGATCTCCTGGTGCTGGAAGCCAATGCCTATCCAGAAAGACACCCCCACGGCTGCAGCCTTCCTCGGGTCCACGCCGTCCCGGAAAACGATCCTCATGCCCTGTACGAAGAGCATTGCCAGCATGACCATCATGAATGCCACCAGGGCCGGGCGGGGAATAGAGACGACAAGAGCAATGATTTTGGGAGAAAACGCAACCAATATCAGGAGGGCACCGGCGTACACCCCGACGCGGCGCGCGGCGACTCCGGTCAGAACTATACGCGCTGAATTGGATGCTCCGATCATATTGGGAAGCGTTCCCAGGAGCGCGGCAAGCAGGTTCGTCAGCATGACCAGGTTGTGCGCGCCCTGGACCACGCGAAAATCGGTTGCCCGCGGCCGGCGCCACGCGACCTGCTGGATAGCTACCGTGTCGCTGATAGAGTTGATGGAGACCGCCATGTGGGCTATGACGAACCCGGGAAGGAGGGACCAGAACGCGGCCCCCACGCTGATAGAGAACCCTGACCAGACGATGGGGGGAATGCCGACCCACGGCGCGTCGATCACGTTCTGAAAGTCGTAAACGCCGAAGGGAATCGCCAGAAAACAGCCAGCCAGGATTCCCAGGATCGGGCCCCACTGTTGCCATACCCCCGATGCAAACAGCCGGATGCCCAGTACGACAGCCAGTGTCGCCGAGGCGATGATGGGAGCGGCTAGGGGGGTTGTGCCTTCGGGCATATCCGACAACCTGCCCAGCACGACCGATATTATCGTAGCCGACACCAGCATCAGAACCGTGCCAGCGACGGTCGGCGTGATGATCCGCCGCAGCAGGGAGAGCCGGGAAATAAGCGCCAACTGGATAAGCGCGGAAACGGCTATGACGCTGGACAGCATGGCAGGCCCGCCCGCCGCGAGCGCGGCGATGCACACTGCGATAAACGGAGTGCCGGTGGCCACGTTGATTGCATATCCCGATCCAAATCGCCAGAACCGGAATGTCTGGAGAATGGCTCCCAATCCGCAGACCGCCAGCGTGGTGAAGAATATCCATGAGAGGTAGCTTTCGGTTTGGCCGCCCGCGTGGGCGATGATGGAAGTGGTCGCGGCCATCGCCGCCAGCATGCTCATAATCCGTTGAAAGCCGTGGCCAAGGGCGGCCAGGGGCGGGGGTGATTCGTCCGGTTGGTAGATAATGTTTTCGTTTATTTGCGCTGCTGCCAAAGCTGGCTTCCTTCTGTGGTTCGTTCCAGTTGGAGTTGTCCTCTCCTACTCTGTGTCCAATTGCTGTTTGGGTGTACAGTCACGTCGGCGTGGTGCCTGGAGCGCTATTCGGTCTGCTCGGCGAGCCGGATGCTCAGGCGGCGTTTCGGTGTTACAGCCGAGGAATACTGCTGCCAACAGCAGGAGCATGGGCAACGTGCTTATCCTGGTCCGGGAACGGCTACCCAGTTTTATAATCTCCTCCATGGCACATTGGAGTCCGGCCGGGATCGGGAAATTTCTGGTAAGCGGTGCCGCCTGTCGGGCAGGCCGTTCCCCCCATTGTAAGAATTGCCTTGTACCCGACCAGGAAGCTGGGTTGGGCAACGATCTCTCAGGCTCTACGGGGTTTCAATCCTCTTGAACGGCGTATCCCCGCTTGCGCCCTTAATATTTACCGCACGACTGCGGTAAAGGCAAGCCTTTCCGGATGCAGTGGTTTCAGGCGAAGAACTGCCAGGTCAGCGATGGTCGCTACGCGCGCGTACGTGCCAATCTCATCTTCATCTTCAACCAGGCGGCTGATTTCAATTCTCTCGATCCCGTTGTAGCTGTTTCTTCGGCTCACATTCCATGCTGCCTCAACACTATCCCCTGAAAGCGCAAGGGATACACTGTGGGGCTTCGGAGGTAGCGCATCGTGGGGCGTCCTGAATTGGGTGGTGTTTGAGTGTCCACCTGTTCAATTGGAGTAGATGACCCGGATACGATAATGGTAAATAGTGTCGTGAGCGGCGCCCGTGTCCTCATACTCCGTGTTCGAGTTTCCCGTATCCCGCACATACCAAGTCCAGGCCCCATATTCGATACGCCCACGGATCCGGTAGCCAACTGGACTTCCTGACGCAAGGGCATGCCAGTCGAGTTCAACCTTCCCTGCCGTCACATAGGTAGTGAGGTGGCGTGTAGGATCTCTAACCTCGGCGGCCCTAGCTTACTGAACGGACAGAGTGGTAAACAATAGTGCAAGAGCGGCACCCATACCTGCTATCACGACACGGCAGTCCATCCATGCAGGCCTTGTCATGACTATTTCTACCTCATAAGGAGTAAGTTCTATTTGCCCATGCTACAGGCTTTGGTTTCTGGTGTTAGGGATTTTTGCATATACTTTTGTACCATGCAATAGGTTAATAAAATGGCAACGAAATGCCTGCCAAAAGTATTTCCGGTGGTTTTTCTTTCTCGACGGTCCCCTGGAGCTCTGTCCGCGGCGTTCTAGTATTACAACGACGGATCGCAAGAAAGGGATCTTGAGTACCCTTCATAGCAACCTGCCCGCGCGCTCGATAGCTTTGTGGCCTTGCCTTCCGCGAAGCGATTTCCAGTCTAAAACTCACCAAATTGAGGAAGAGTCGTTGTAATACTAAACCAAAGCCAAGGTGGGATGTGCATTTGCCGGGTGATGGGGATCGGGTCGGGAGTCTTGCAGGAGTGCTTCGGCCCTTGACTGCAGTACCGTCCGGCAGCGGCGCCTAACCTCGTCTCTCCGGCTGGCCAGACCGGCCAGGAAGTTGCCGACCCTCTCCTGCACCGCAGCCCTGCTCCCCAGGCAGAGATTGCCGGTGGCCTCCTCTCTGGTCCAGCCCCAGATGGCCTCATCGGCGTTGAAGTCCGGGCTGTACCCCCGGCAGGTTCACCAACCGCAAGCCCAGCCCAGGCGTCCTGAGGTACTCCCGCATCGCCTCGCCACGATGGGCCGGCGCGTTGTCCCAGATGACCCGCATCGGCCCCGGATGCCTTTCTCTCAGTTGTTCCAGGAAGGCAACCGAGGTCCCACTGTTGCTGTTGCCCTCCAGTTCCATCCATTCCACCTCGCCCGTCTCCAGGCACACCGCCGAATAGTAGCTGGCCTTTCTCCCCATACCGCGGGCTGGTCGAGTCCACCAAAGCAGGTTTGCCCTTCAGCACCCACTTGCCCCGCAGTTCCGCATCGGCCCGGAAGTGGGCCTCATCAGCAAAGAATATTCTGGCTTCCTTCCGACCAGCCTCCTCCCTCAGAGCGGCGTACTCCGCCACGAAAGCCTCCCGCTTCGCCTCATCCGCCTTGAGCAGGCGTTTCTTGGGACGCTTGAAGGCAAACCCCAGCCGGTGCAGCCAGTTCACACAACTGCTGCGGCTCAACCCAATGCCGAACCGCTCCAGGGCAAACCGCCGCACCACCTTCCAATACCAGTTGGCCAGATCGATGCCCGAGGCGCCGGGCGGTTCCTGCACCGCTGCCCTCAACTCCTCCTGCTGCGCTTGGTCAAGGGCGGGGGGGAACCGCCGGTCTGCTCAAATATCAGGGCTGCAGGTCCTCCCTCGCCGAAGGCCGACGCCCAACGGCCTATGGTGTGGGGTCCCTTTCCAGA
>CASHTH010003451.1:0-14293 GCA_030341885.1 Geodia barretti
ACGTGTTCTCCTAGGATGTCCAAGGGCGGTTCAGGGTTCAACTGGTGTTGTGCAACGCGCTACACTACTTTGTCTACGCTGCTTTAGTCTCATTCTCAAAGTTAGAACAGCCTCGCATATGCCACAGCCTCAAAGAGTGCAGTGCAGTAGCTCTGAAGTGCTATGCTCTGAGAGAACTGGTGCTGTATTTGTATGATGGAATTACTAACCACAGTGCATATTGTCACCTTTGCCCTTGTCAGTGCATAGCATCAGTACACGCTCTATATAGAGGGGACACGGGTCAAATCTCACGTTATCCGCGTGCAAAACGCCTCAAAACTCAGCAAGAATGACTTGCTATGCCTTTAAAACACACTAACTGGAGTCCATATCTAGCTATTCGTACGCCCAAAGGCTTTATACATACCTTTAACTTCAGTTCTCAATGTGAGTAATCGCACATATGCTTGCGATTTTATGATTTTCATGTCATCATCATATTTTTCTTCAACCCCGCTATCTCCTACCCGGAACCAGTTGAACTGCTGAGTTTTCACTACACGTCTCCAGGTTCTACGAAGATGTGCACGGCCATCAAACGATCATTTCTTTTTTGTCGCAAGTCCCTACAGTTAATCTTCCATCGTAAACACTAAGCCACACCAATTTCAGCTGCACATGCCCGCCTGAAAGTGTGCAGAGGCGGGGGCAGGGGCAATGCGCGCAGAGTGCCGCTCATGCACGCATTGGCCTCCAGTTTATCGGTCAGCGTAGATCATTGTTGTAGATGAAAATAGTTAAAACAGGTTAGATATTCAACCTTCCCATCAACTGTACATGCTAAACAGTTTCAGACTCTCAGTTGACCACTGCACACTCCAGTTGTTGTTTTTTTGTCCATTAATCACAAAGAGCGATCAGTCCTTAACCCTCGGCGTGCATGCGGAGCGAGAGTTACAGTACTTGGTCTGTGTGTCTGTTACGCTTTCTGCCACCATGCGCAACAAACTTACCAAAAAGTGACACCAACAGGTTCAGCACTACACTGGCTTCATTTTGGTAATGATGATTTTTATATAAATCCTGTGTTCTGAAGCTTACCTCGACCGGGTCATCTTGCTCTTGGTATCTTTAAGGCACAAGAAGTCTCAACGAAGGGTGTGTATCGACTTCCGCATGCTATCTTCTACTGTAGCTAGCCTGTGTCAGACTCTCCGCGAGCTACTAGCGTGGAGACAAGTACCTTAATAATATGATTAAGCCCACCTGGGCAGTGACAAAGGAAAGGCATGACACAGAGTCGACGAGGGTTAAAAGAGGTAATGCAGGCACAATAAATGATTAAAACATGATGAGTTTAGGTCTAGGCATAGAGATTCGATATCATCAACCAGGGAACAGAAGGCATGGTGGGAAATCGCGTACTCTGATCCCGTTATTCTAGAGAGGTACTTCAACTTCCTGATGGTGCAAATGGAGTGCATTGAGTGCCATCCAAGGGCAATCTTGGCAGCGGTGTTTGAGAACTCTTTCGGTAACTTCAAGTTTCTCTTTGCCATTTTTGCCATTTCACCCTGGAATTTCTGCAGCTTCTGGTACAACATTCTGTTTTCTATACCATAGAGCACAACTGGGTAGACGTTGCATTCCACTAATGAGCTGATAGAGATTGGGCTTAGATCTCCGGCAGACAGAGATGCTGCCGAACTGAAAAAAGCTCTCCTGGTTCTCTGGACACTTGCCTCAATCATTCTGATCCAGGAAAGGTTGTGTCTTCACAGGTATCTGCCTTCTTCTCTAGCAGGAAATCTGCATCCAGTCTCACCATCATTGCTGCAACTGTCAGAAGATAGCGCCCTACTTGTGGACTTTCTGATGACTTCACACTTCACTTCATTCAACTTCAGAAAATTCTCAGATGTGAATCTCGATACCATCTTGATCTGTGCTTCCATGGATGACAGACTGTTGGCAAGTGTACGCACATCGGCAGCGCCTGGGTATCCTCCTGCATAGGTACTATTTACTGAGTTACCAAGTGAATGTGATTGTACTTGCCTAAGCAGTGGATCCATTACCAGCAGCAAGAGGGAGGGAGACAGGATTAAACCTTGACGAATGTTATGTGCGATGAGCGTACACTTGCCAACAGTCTGGCATCCATGGAAGCACAGATAAGTTGAATGAAGTGAAGTGCATCAGAAAATTCACAAGTAGGGCGCTATCCTCTGTCAGTCGCAGCAATGATGGTGGGAATGAATCTCATTAGTTCAGAACCACAAGCGCTGCGCTCCTGGTAGCCTTTATAAACTCGTGATGCCAGAGAGATAAGTTACGGTATGCTGTGCTGATGAGGGCCAACTAGCCCGAAACAGCTCTCCGCATCTTTTTTCTCTTGGCATCACATGGTCTGATACCTTCATGCGCTAATGGAACCGAGGCTTCGCACCAGGAGAAGCATGTAGCTTGACCTCCATTCCCCTGATGGTACCAAGTTCGTTCCTGCTGTGTTTTGCGAGCACAGCTTCCAGTGCACCGAACGTTGAGTTGATCGTAGTGTCGATCGAGTGAATCTCCAATCCAACCTCAACCTGTCCAAGCAATCCCGACCGAGTAAACTCGGACCCTTACCACCAACCACCACCAACCCCAGCTCTTCCTCCCCCTGCCCTCTACACGTAACCTTCACCATAGCCCTCCCACCACATCCAGTTCCTCTCCACTGTATGTCCTCAGGCGAATAGATGTGCTCTCCAGTTTGGGAGAAATTCCTTGAGGCCAAAGTTTAGAAAAGGTTAACTGGCTGATAAGACTCAAGGCTGAGCCAGTGTCTATCTCCGTTAATAAAGTGGCTCCATTGATCTCAACAGCTGCAAGATAAGGATCAACCTTCTTGTCTGTTCCCACTGCAAACATGTTATAGTCGACTGGGAGAGGTTTCGAAGGCGGAGGAACTTGTGGGACTTGTGGTGTTCGCGGGCCAGCAGCGGGGCTCTTGTGAAGCTTGAGTTTATTCCTCCAACCTATGGGTGTGCTGTTCCTTTCCTTTCTGCATGGACTCAGCCGGCGTAGGCTGAGGGCTTCGCTGATGTAGTTGTCGTGGTTGACTGCGGCAGACGTGTTGAATGTGTCCTTTCTTATGGCATTATTTACACATGACGTCCGGGTGTTCTGTGACGCTGCCTCATGGAGAAGTGAGAGCTCGAAGACCTTGTTGAACGTTAGTTTACTGACGGAGAGCAACGTACGTTGGAGTGTATCGTCTGTTACTCCACAGACAAGTCGGTCTTGGACAAGTTCCGTGACAGAGTCGCCATACTCACAGTGAGTTGCTCTGTCACGAAGACGCGTGACGAATTTAGTTATCGACTCTCCTTCTTGACGTGGAAACGGCGCATGATGACGGAGGGGTTCGGGTTGTGACGATCTTGAGCCAGCTTAACGAGCTCGGCGAAGGACTTGGACGTCAATAATCGGCGGGTGCAACGAGTGTCTTGAGTAGTTTGAACGAACGACAGCTGCTCGGCAAACACGTCCCATTCGGTCGCACTGCCACTACACTGAGGGAGACGGCCATGACTTGCCATGGCGGGTTTCGTTTCAATCCCGTCCTCGTCGCCAATTGTTATGCGCTAACCCGAGACGTTGCGAGGAGCAGGTCGTTGGGTCTAGCACACAACACAATATTTATGACAGTACAACTCATAGGCGATCTGACAATGCATAAAGGATATGACTGGTTATGCAACACGATTATGCACACGTCACTGGGTTACGCAACACAATGATGATGTACACGTGACTGGGTTACAAGATAACAGGCATACAGGCACAGGTTACCACAATGAACACCACGTTGCAGATGAAAACTGGAGGAGTTGTGGCACATACCAGTCTTGCAGCAGTCTTGGAGTTTACGCCAACCTCAAAAAGTCTGTGGAAGAGGGCAGGGTGAAAAGTGGTTCCAGTCTGTTCAGTACCAGTGCCTCCATGAGTTTAGTGCAATGCCTCTGTAACTGTTGACATCCAGAGGATCTTTCCATCCACCCTTGTACACAGGGATTGTGATTCCCTGCTTTAGGGAGGATGGAATCCGCTCCAACTGAACTATTTAGTTCAGGATCTCAGTCAACCATAGGATGGTGGTGGAACCCCCGTGACAAAGGTTCTCAGTTGTCCGGTCGTCTGGCCCTTATGCTTTCCTAAGCTTCATTTTCTTCTGCAAGACACATTTGACTTCCTCAACAGTGAATGGTATGTCAAGAAAGACTTCCTGTTTCTGATGGGATTCAGATGCTAAAGTAGCTAATTCAGCTGCAGCTCTTGCAGGCCTTCATGCATATGAATCTGCGATTGGGCAAGATCTTGGAAATGTGAGATCCAGGCCACAAGGAGCTGTGTGGGGTCTGATATCAGTGTGCCACCTACACGCAACCTTGTGCGCTGAGATTTTTTCTTTCTCTGTGGCAACCTGAAGCGTGAGTTGGCATTCTTCCTTAGCGGTACCACGCATGCGCAGTTCGCCGATGGTTTGCACTTCAATGCTAGTAGACATTGTTGGTCAGCGGGAGCAACCAAACTGAAACTGTGTTGTCAGCCTGGTTTAGAAAGCGGTCCAAAGAATAGACCTTATGGTAAAAGTGTTGAGAAAGGTGAATGCGTTCTGTCCTGACATAATAATGTAGTGCTGAGTGGTTGAGCATCTGGACGATGGGTTAGACATTGACCTACCTTGTTTGGACTGCTTTCTAAAGCGGGCTGACAACACAGGTTGTTGGGTCTCAGGTGTTTTAGCTGCTAGTCGCGCGTGCTGCGCTAACGTGACCCTCGGTTGTTTCAGCTGCTCGTCGCTGCTGTTGACAAACCAGAAGGCGATGTAGATGTGTTTATCTCCCCAACAACGTTTCCTTTGCTGTTCTTCAGTTCTCAGTTACTGAAGGCGTACCTCTGTAGTATTTGCGCGCCATGCCTGGTCTCGCTCCTGGCGTCTTGACCGAGAAGCACGTTTCGACTGTCTCAGAGGAAACAGTTAGGCTCCTGGAAGCCAGATGTTGCGACAAGCACATCTCACTCTTCGGCTGTTTCGGACGCTAGACATTGGCGTCTACGGGCTAGTCTCGCTAGCCAGACTCTCTCGGGAAGGAGAGAGTCTTGTGAATCTGCTGGTACAACTTGTATGGCTTATCACAAGTAAACCAGGTTGTAAATTACATTCCATGTGGGATTCCCAAAACTGTGTGGTGGGAGCTATGGGTGGAGTTTGAAGGCGATTATTTGCGAGAGTGCAAATTAAAGGAAACAAGCAGCAACTCTAGGTGCTCATCAGGCGCAAAACGACTAACCTTATCCTGCATGCTCAAACTTGACTCCCAAATATACAAAGGTGTTTACATTACGCTTGTTCAGAGCCACTTAGGGCCAATCAACACCCCTCATGAAAAAGTCGGCTTGTGAAAAACCAATATTTCTAAGGAAATTCACTAGTGAGACTATCTACTGGCTCTGTCTCATGATAGTCGCTGCTCACGAACTAGTTACATCGCTTTCGGCTGCATGACGATTCGTAGCTCTCTCTCGTTTAGCGGCCGGGAGTTTGGTGGTGTGGTGTAAAGCTTTGAATTTGCTCTGCTGTAGCAGGGGACCTCTGAGCATCCATGTCAAACTGTGTACAACACGGCAACGTGTGGCGCGTATTTAGAACTACGTAAAGCATTTCGGTAGTGACAGCGCCCGACCGCAAAAACATATATGTATAGAGAGAGAAATCGGCTGGTTGGCAAGACTAGGTTGGCCCGCTCCCGCCTGCCAATTAAGGAAAAGTAGTTTATATCTGAGGGGAGAAATAATATTCACAACACAACTGTCTCCTTTTCACAAACGTTTGTATTGGATGATAGGCTGCAAACACCTGTCATTGTTGCATGAACTTCACGCAACAAAGTTTCATGATGTTGACCTCGCATTGTGGTATATCAGTATGTGTACTAGTACATCTCCTTTTGTCTTTTCCTTGACTCAGGAAATTGTTATGCCAGAGATTGAATGAGAAATTTTTTGGCCTAGATACACTTCTTCCTACAAAAGGACTCTTAGAAATTCTCAGGTACATATTATTAACCAATGCTGCCATCAATACTACTCTCATATTTCTGCTCTGTTCTAGCTTTCACTCTGCCATGACTCTATTGAGTATAGAGCAGTTGGTACAGTATTTTGGTTGTCTGTGTGGTGATGGTCAGCAAATAAGTAATGCTCACGATGTTGCCACGACCATTATACGAGTATGCCTGTGCACGACAAAAAAACATCACTGTGCATAATGAATAAAAAGTTCGATTCCAGGAAAATCTAAGCCCATTGATACCTGAGTCACATACTTGGTCAACATTACTAAAGAATATGAGATATTTTTCCCGGCTTCCTTGAGGCAGCTTGCCCTATGATGGCCCATTTCGCTACAAGCTAAACATGGGCCTGCAACCCTCCAGGGTGGTGCTGCAGCCATGATCGCTGCTCTTCTCCGGCCTGTTTGCTCGCTGCAGGACTGATGCAGGTGAAGGGCTGGCAGCGATGCAGAGAGCTCCTTCTACCTCGGTTACAGTCCCGTTGACCTTAGCATTGAATACCACCTGCTCCTCATTTTCCTTTTTCTTGAATGCGTATAGCATGCCCTCTTCAGGGCCTTTGCAGCGACCTCCTCCTGGGCTTGCTTCATCTCGTGCCTAAAATCGGTAAACTTTTCCTTCATCCTGGACTACGATTCCGTGATACGCCCATCAACTGGGATAACTGGTCTGTCAATATGGGTCTAGCTGGTGTTCTCGCCAGTATCGTTAATGGCCGAGGCATTGCCATCATCATTGGTACGATATGATTCAGAATGCAGTAATTCTGTGCTCTTACAGTGATGTGCACCTGGCTCCTCACACATCCCTACTTAAATACCCTCACACTACACAACTATGTTTAACTCTTTCATGGGTCCATGTACTGGATAGGCAGAAAGTTTTGCACACATGTAGCTATTGATGGTAACTGTCATGTCATGCCTTCACAAAAACGAAAGATTTAGCAATATCAACTACGTGGAAGATTTAGTGTGTCCATTGTGAGTGGTTGACAACTGTGCTGTATTAGTAGGCTGATGCATCATGCACTTCCCCCAAGTGGCAATCTTGAAAAACTATATCTTTCATGAGCATTGTGAAAAACATGCAACTACTACACATGTGCCTGTACCCAAGAGAGGGTTAATAACAACATCAGGGAGCGTATATTCTGCCTGATACGTACGTTAAACAACAGAAAAGTGTATGTTCTACACACGCAACTTTTTTGCCTTCTTCTCTCCAAAGACAGGGCTCTCTTGCTCCAGGTTTGTTGTCTTTACCGTCTTGCGCTTGGGCCCTACAGTTAGTTCCCAGTTGATTTACTAAATGTCGTTTCAACTAGCGACACTTATTGGAGCAAAAGTTTTACACAAAATGTTTTTTCTTTAATGATGAATAACGCTGAGATGACACCAGGAAGCCCCGTCTAACAACAAAGTGTTTGGCCAGTTTTTGTTCCTATGCACGCTAAGCAATTTCCCTGCAAAAACACGCACATCTCTATCAGACTTGTACTAAACAAAGGTCACGAAAGGACAGGAGGAACAAATGTCATTCGTAATTCAATTCAGCGCACGCTATAAGAGAACAGGACCAAGGGTTAGGAAAAAATAGAAAACGGTAAACCGTGATTGAAGTAATGACCCGCATTATTGTGTTCCAGTCTTTTAGCTGTAAAGACGCATTGATTCTACGGAGGTAAAATACTTATTTTAGGGTACGTGGGGTTTGAGTTTGGGGAAAACCCTTTACACAAATTTTTATAGTAGCACTTACCTCGTGTAGTGTCATTGTGCAAAGCATGTTTGTGCGCGCAAGTTGATCAGGTGCCAGTTCAAAGACTGGTACCAGTTTACAGTCTTGGTGGTGGAATGGAAAGCGGTTTATTACGCGGAGGCATTCAGCCTCTGATCAGCAGCCAAAATATTTACAGCTGTGGCCAACGGGCTGAGGGCCCCTTGACATTCCTCGGTGCAGAAATTGACACCCGTCAAGCAAGGTGAGTGTCACGGAAGTCATGCCACAGATGCGAGCTGCAGTCCCTGATTGGCACACTGCACCACGCTTGCCAGTCAGGAATTTCTCAGGCGAATGATTGATATGATCAGAATCCCAAGCACTAAGAAAAACCCTCACAACATTCACCTGAATTGTGGATTTCGAGTGGACCTGCATTAGTGGAGCACCTTCGTGGAGAGTTGGAACGGAGTAACCATTCTCCAGGGCTCATGGACCGCTGTCAGATCCGACGCCTCCGAATCGTGGGGCTGTTGAGCCTGGTCTGGGAAAGGCTTCAATGGCCGCTAGAGGCCTATATATTCACTGTGCAACTTCGGGTAAGCACTTGCGACAACCAGGCAGAGTTACTGCAGTTCGAAGCAGGTTGTGCCGTGATATGGTGATGATGCATCTGATCAAGTGCCTCTTTTTTGAGGGCTGGTTTAGTTTTGAGGTTGTCTCCATGGCAGGAAAGTTTATGCCCTGTCACATAATTGGCTTTCTCAAAAGGCTCAATCACCCGACCCATCGCCAACACCTCTACACCTGCTCTCCTGAGCCTACTCCTTGACTGTGCGGGCTGGACATCTCGTCATTGGATGATACTGTTCAGGTAACCGTGGTATAGCTGAGCCTATGCGCAAGACCCACAAGTAGGGTATAACATCGCTTTTTGTCCTTTTGCCATGCCTTTGGTATCTTCGCCCCTTTCCCTGTATCTGAAATTATGTTATACTATATTGTTGTGTCGCTGGCACTAGAGAGGATTGCTCCGGCAACCATCATGGAACGGCTGAATGCAACCACCTGTGAACTGGCAGGCCCATCCATAGATTGGGATTACATGGAATGAGGCAGAAGGTATATACATAATAAGAAACACATCGCTCACCGCAGTCTGCCACGCCCAGGCTGTATGCTGTTACTCTGAACTGCAGAAATATTTGACACTGCTTAGAATGCAACTGATCCAGAATGTGATTCGAAGGGAGCAGGCCCGGACTAGCCCAGCATCCCTGACTCTACTACTTTTTATCCGAATGCGCATAGTCTGCCATCCTCAGGACCCTATTTACGACCATCTCCTGATGGCAGTGGTGGTGGCTCATCTATCATAGGGGATGTATCCATTAGGGAAGACCGAAGGTTGTACGGATATAATTAGTCGAAAGCGATCAGACCAATTCAGCGGAGGAACTGAAGTCTTTCTGGATGCGATGGGCGACGATATCTGACCGGTTTAGGCCGTGACATCTAATGTGGCTCATTGCGGGACGTTGCCAGGGGTATTTTTCTGTTTGAAATGTGGGGTCCCGCTTTTGTTGATAGGGTGCGCGCAGCACTGGTGAGGGATGGGATCACGCAAGTGGTACCTTTCACCCCGATGGGGCGAGTGTGAATGATGAAGTGTACTAATTAAACAGAGGGAGTTGTGTGCTGTATATCTTCTTTAGAGTACACCTTGCACGAGGGACGGAGCCCCTGCGTTGCAAAAGTCAATGAATTCACAATGCTCATAACCTGACTACACCCATTTTTGCAAAGGTTTGCGTGTACCTTAAGAGGCAGAGAGAACACTCTTTTGCATAATGAAGGCGAACTGTTGCTCCCAGCAGTGCCCCAGCGCATGAATCACAGATTATGTAAGCTCCGACTGGGCAGCTGCATTGCTGCTCCAACGACGAAGCTATGTCATAAGTAGTATCCACTCTGCCGGCGGTGTGCCCCTTTGGAATAACGCCCATGCCATTGATATATGCAGCTCCCCAATGTCGCTGGGAAGGACAGCCTCCAGAATCCTCCCCGGCTCTACTTCGGAACTGATATATTCGTCCACTGTGGACGACTAGCTAGCAGCCGAGGGCATATTTTGGGCTAAATGACACAAGGGGGGTTGCATGGTCAAAGCCTACCTGCAATGCCCGCTTGATTCCCATCGAGTACGTGGTGGCGAAAATCGTTATCCGAATGAGTTGAGTGCTCTCTGCCAGCATGATAGGCAGTTGGTCAGGGGTGAGTGCATCGCGCAAAGGGCTGGGTGAGGAGTGCCAACTAACCTGGTCCTCGGCCCCTCCAGAACCATCCGGTCCCTGATGTAAGAGTACGACCCTGCATACAGAGAGCGAATCATTTAACATGCGTGCGAGAAACAGATGGCAAAATGATATTTATAGCTACAGCGCCCGCTGCGGTTGTAGCAGTTGCGCAGCTTATGAATAGTGCTGCTGCACAAATGCCGTTGGCCAAGTGCCCGGTGGGGTCTCTGCTGGTGTTACGTCAGGACGGCTGCTGGGAGCCAGCCACGCTGCTTCTGCTGTTGGTGCTGCTATTGTTTGTTCCCATTCCTTTGGGTGTGTGCGGGCATTCCGGCAACGTAGTGTGAGCTTAGCCCGGTCTGCAAAAGCCTTGTTCTACAGTGCCGCATCTACTGACCCAAAGTCGAGAGACCTCCTGTTAGCCAAGCCGCCTTGCTTCAGAACGCCACGTCATATGAGGCCCATGCCACACTGTCAAGGGTGTGACTAGCCTTTGTAATCGTCCTCTGATATAAGTGAAAGAGCTGGAGGGCCTTTGCCTGGTAGGATGAGGATGGGACTGCCGCCATCGTGGCGTAACATACTGTACAAACTTTGACTAGGCCCTGCTGTGGACATTTCAAGTTGCAGCAGGACATCTCTGTTTCGAACAGCTACGTCTGCGATACTACGCCTACATAGCTTATGCCTATGTGGGGACATGCACGAGGTGAGCCTGTCCGCATTAAAGTCAGCTGCAAGTGCCGTGCCAATGACAGGACTTGCACGTGAGAGCTAGAAAGCCCCCACGCTGATAGTTACGGACTTGCCTGTGCCGTGGGGTCCCCCCCCCCAAAGGCTCGTACCTAGCCCACTGCTGACCGGAATCTGATGAGGGGGAGGATGCTTGGGGTCACCCTCAGTAGTCAACAAACGGGTGGGTCAGAATAGTCCCTAAACAAACTGGTGTTGTATCTTAAAGTTGTTTAAGCTTATCACAAATGAAGAAAGACTGATATCTTCAGATTTGCCGGTTAAATCGTTTTTAACCCTCGGAGCGCATGCGCAGCGAGGGTTCTGTTCCTCCTTTTCTGCCACCATGTACAACAAAATAGCGACGCCAGAAGGTTTAGTGCTACACTGATTTGATATTCTACTTGGCGAATTTCAAGTACTGCATTCGAGAGATGTTGCATAGTGATAAAGCCAATATGCAAATTAGCCCAGGTTTACCCCGACTCTGGCCTTGGAGGCACCAGAAGTTGCAATACAGGGTGAGTATCGACTTACACATGCTATCTAGTAGTGTAACTAGCCTGAGACAGACTCTCAGCGAGCTTACATGAGACTGTGAGTCTCTCTGTGAGTATAATTATAGCAAAGATAGCCCAGCCCATTTATTAGCGGTACCACGCATGTGTGTACTTAATGTGTGCGTGCAGTGCACTGAAGGTTTGCACTTAAATTTTCTTTTATGTATACATACATCAAGGTCTGACTCCTAAGCCAAAAATTCTAGACATTCACATAGTAATTGCCGAGCGGGGGCGAGACAACCTACTTTTTGCAGCGGGGAATTTGAATTTCCATTGTGTCGGTCTGCCTTACATGTTTGACAGTGGCTAACTGTACATCATACTGTGCAAATAATGTGATACATTTGGCACCTTCTTCTGTAAAGGTAATGGACCCAGTAAAGCATTTGCTCAGTTTCACATTATTTTTATAGGCTTTTAACAAGCTCTGGAATTCAGGTCTCAGTCATCCTTTTAGAGAAACAGCCACTATTCTTTGAGTTTGATGACCAGCTGATTCCCACAGGTTAGTGACGTATGGAATAGTATGCCTACAATTAGCTTTTGTATACCTTTTGAAACTAGAGTCACTGATACATAAAATATTGTAGCACATATGGGAAACCACGGCTAACGAGTCCATTAGATAAAGAAGAAACGGACATTTATTGGCAAGCGATGCATAGAGGTATGTTGCTGGTGCATAGCACTCGAGGGGGAGGGTGGAACCGCAACATCACAAAAGTACGGTCCACTTCTGACTTATCAGTCTGATTGTTAGGTAAAAAAATGTGTATATACCTAAGAAATTGTAAGTTGCATTATCTGTTTAATAATTGTTGTTGTTTTTAGTTTCGACAAGTATATCTCAATTATGATAGAGAAATGAATTTTTATACAATCATTGAAAGGTCGTACCAGAGCTTTTATAAAATTTAAGCAACAAAACATCCTCATCACAATAAAGTGTGCTAACTAGATAATACCATTACCCACTTTGTACACATAGACGGGCCCCACTAGTATAGAAATGTAGAAGACATTGCAAGTTTGTAAACAACAACAAACAGCCTAAGGCAACGAAAACTGTATTTATGCCTAAACCTTGCATATGGTGAGTCCATGACAATGAAACCTTCTACCCTGCTAGGAGATCATTAAAACAAAAATTACACGTCTGTAAACGATAGCCTCAAGCAATTAAACCTTGTAAAATGTTTTTGTCCATTATAACTTGCTTAACCGTTTCAACGCGGGAAGCATATATATATGCTCTCGGACCTACCCCGCTTCCCAGCGGGAGGCGTATATATATACGCTCTGCCACGTGTCCGCATACATCGCCTTCCTCTGCTTACCCGTGGCAGGCGTTTCCAGTCTCAGTTGTTCACAGCTTACCGAACAACCCAGCCTTGCCACCAGGGCACACACCCACCTCCTGCGCGTGATCTCTCCGCCCTGCGCACAAGAAAGTGGCCGTCTATTTCCGCCGCTATACTGTTATTAATGTTTACTACGCTCGGTACAAGCTAGTTCATCTTGCTTTTGCAGAACTGACCCCCTCCTCACACTGTTTACCGTTTCATAATCTAGAAATCGACGCACTTCGCGCCTTTATTAAAAACACGTGTTTTTCTCCGCACGCACATGGCGTTGGCAATTGACGCATGCATTTCTGCACATGTGCTCAAAGGGTTAGGGTATGCCATATAACAATGAAACTTGGTACACTGATGTTCTGTAATAAGAGTTCATCGATCTGTTTTAAACAACGACAGGCAATAACAATTTGTAAACTGTGTTCCTTATAACAATGCTAGGCGTGGTAGGAAAACAGGCCGTTTTTGCAACAGTAAGCGAGGTAGGTCACTCCCGATCACTCAATACATTCGAACGTGACGTGCTTATGTCGTGTTGACCTTTCACCTCAAAGTTTTTGATAGTAGATCTGGCGTGAATAGTTCAAACAACGTTTTTATGACCCGGTGAAGGCACTACAAGTAACAAAAAAGGCAAGGCATCTACTAAGTAGCGTCTAGGATAGGTTACTGCTCACCAGTGTTACGTCAGCCTTAGTTCACTTTCTCTGTGCTCCACCTAACTGCTGTAGGCCACGGGCCTAGTATACAGACTTTAAGACTCTTGATGAACAATAACTGATGCTATTCGGGTGCTTTATAAGAAATAAACAAGCAAGGATCAAACTCCCACGAAGTTCGTGCGCAGGCTGGGTGACGTAATCACTGATGCAGCATTTTACCCAAAATGGCTACCAAAAAAGAGCATTTTGTAGAGACAGGCCTGCTTTTCCTCCACGGCTGGTGGTGAGTTAAAACTGAGTCGGTAGATCGATGGTACGTTTTTGGATGTCAAATTTGAAGTCGTGGACCTTCACTAGTAAGTTGCTGCTAAATCAGCCTGACCTACAGGGACCTCCTAAAGCACTGTTTTTGTATATGCACAAAATAATGGTGAGCTGTGAAATTTTTGGGCCTCAAAGGTGGTCCTATAGACTAGGATTGTGCTCATTTCTTAACTCTCAGCCATAATTAGCCCAACTCACCTAGGACCCTCATTTAGAAGTTGTCACTTTTCTTTCACATGACCTTTTGGTACCGGTATCAGATTTATCGCCACTGATTTAGATATAATACTCAGGTGGCTGCCATAGCACTAGGGCCATAGACCACGCACCCAGAGCAATGGGCGGAACCGTTAACAAACGAACATACACCATAGAAACATGAGGTGTCTGTCTCACCTCCCAGACACCTCAACTCACCCCTTCTACCAGCGACACCCTGCAGCTCCCCAGACGCAATCTGACACTGAGTTTGTTGTACACGGGGACTATCGCCGTATAACCTAACCTTTCTTAGCTCCCAAACATCCA
>CASHTH010003452.1:0-43652 GCA_030341885.1 Geodia barretti
TGTCAACGTGATCTGGGTCCTCGGCCCGCGCTTCGCTCTACTACCGGTACGATCGAAACTGGTCGTTCGGCGGGTCGGTCAGCGTCTGGATGATGTTCGAACCGATCTGGGGCACACCGAGACCGGGATCGGGCCCCGGGTTGACGACGTTCCTCGATATCTCCCCGCAGATCGTCTACCACTTTTGACGAAGATGGCAGCGAACCGGCAGCGATCAACCAGGAACGGGACCGGCATCCGGCGGGCGCTCGCGCCGATCTCGGCCGCGGCGCTGGCGTTCGCCCTCCTGGGCTGCCAGGACCCCGTCACCGGCATCTTCCATCACTTGGCCCATCAGCAGCCGACCATCGATCGAAACCTGGCCAACGACATCACGATCGGCGGAGTCGCGAGGTGGGACGACCGCTATGTGGTAGCCGCGGGCAAACTGTGGTCGCGGCCGGTCGACACCGCAGAGGGCTCATGGACCCAGATGAAGACCGAGTATGCCAAGAAGACCGTCGCGCTGCTTCCTTTGGTCCGGTGGCAGCCTGACGACGATCCGTGGTTGCTGGCGGGCGCCCGGTTCGTCAAGGACGACAGTTTCGCGTTGCTCCAGGCCACCGGCAGTCAGATCCGAACCGATACGATCGACTGGAGTCCCGTACGTGACCTCAAAGTGAGCAGCCGTGAGGTGATCGGCCTGTTCACGACCGATGCGGACAGAGGTGGCTCTTCCGTGGTCGTGTCGCAGACGCCAGGGGAGCAGAGCGCTCCTACACGCTGCTGAGCGCCACCGAACTAGTCGGCGGCGCTCCTGACTTTACCGAGGTGATTCCCGAGCTGGACCGTCCGATCGAAGCGGTCGCTGCCGATGACGACGGTACCTACTGGGCCGTCGCGGGCAGCGATCTCTATTCGGAATGCGCGGCCGGCCGCATGACCAGTCGGGCGCCCCGTCACGGAAGGATCCGAGACATTCCGCGGCGTGCTCCATGTGGGCGAGAGTATCTTGATGCTGTCCGGCAGCCGGGGAACGCTGTGGCGCTCCCTGGACGGAGGCGAGACCTGGCCCGAACCGCACTGAGACCAGGGCCGACGATCAGACCGTTCCCCCTGACGGGCGTAACGCCCGTGGCAGGGACGGCGCTCATCGGCACGGACGGGTTCGGCTACTACACGGCCGCGATCGACGGCGACCTGTCGGTGACGCGGCTGCCGCTCACCACCGAGCCGATCTACCAAGCCTCGATCCGCAGCTTCTGGGTCGATCCCGAAACCGCGGGCGGCAAGCGCACCGTCTTCGCGCTCACCGCGGGCGACGGCCTGTGGTCCACCACGGTGGCACCCGGAGAGCTGCCGGACCGCTGGCAGTTGGAATAGCGACCGCCCTCCTGCCCTCTCTCCGAGTCTGAACCTCAGCGGTTCAGTCGCACGGTGACCTCACGGTCATCCCGCCACACCTGGATTTCGAACACGCCCTCCTGCTTGGCATCGATCAACCGATAGAAGTCACGCAGGTCGCTGACCTCGTCCCCGTCGATACGTACGATCACGTCCTGCCTTCGCAAGCGGGACTGCGCCGCTGCCGTACCCCCTTGCACGTCGCTGACGAACACACCGGCGGCAGGCAACGTCGCCTGCGCCTGTTCGGTCAGCGCCTGCATCGGTTGCACGCGCAGCCCGGGCCAGACTCTTCCGGACTGCGGCTCATCAGATCCCGGCCAGACCACAACCGCGCGCTCGACGCCGCCCCGCAGCAGGCGGAACCGCGCGGGCCGCCCCGGCTCAAGTGCGACGATGGCGCTGATCAGGTCGTCGCTGTCGGCGACCTCCCGCCCGTCCACGGCCAACACCACGTCCCCGGGCCCGCAAGCCCGCTCGCTGAGCCGGCTCCCCATCGAACAGATCGAAGAGGACGGCGCCCGAGCGTCCGGGTGCCAGATGGTCGACGATGTCCGGACCGGCGAGCACCACCCCCAGCCAGGCGTAGCGGACGCTTCCGACCTCGATCAACTGGTCGATCACCGGTTTGACGTTGTTGATCGGCAGGGCGAATCCGACCCCCGCCCACCGGTCCCTCTGCGCCTGGATCCACGTGTTGATGCCGACCACCTGGCCGGAAATGTCCACCAACGCGCCGCCGGAGCTGCCGGGGTTCATGGTGGCGTCGGTCTGGATGAAGTCGCTGATGTTGCCAACCTGGCCGCCGGAACGGCCGACCGCGCTGACGATGCCGAGCGTGAGCGTTGCATCCAGGCCGAACGGACTGCCGACCGCCAGCACCAGATCGCCGGCGCGCACGCTGTCCGAATCGCCGAGCCGCGCCAGCGGCAGATCGTCCGCCGTCCGCAGCGCGACGATCGCCAGATCCATGCGCTCGTCGGCCCCGACGACCTCCCCGGGAAAGCTGCGTTCGTCGTTCAGGATCACGGTGATCCGATCGGCGGCCTGCACCACGTGGTTGTTGGTCAGCACGAAATATCGCTCTCCGTCGCGGCGCACCAGCACCCCGGACCCAACCCCCGGCAGCGGCAGCCCCAGCCACGGCCCGCGATCCTGATCAGGACTCGCCTCGGTATCCAGTTTCACCACCACCGGCAGCACGGTATCGGCCAGCCGGCGCAGCGCCCGTTGCAGGTCGATCAGCGGCGCGAGACCTGCGGTCCCGTCGGTCGGCACCGGGATCGACCGACGAGCCCGCGGTGACCGAGCCGTCCTGTGCCCAGAGATTCGAAGCCCGCCGCCAGCACGAGAGCCGCGCACGGCGCCACCAGGAGCCGGAACCCCGAACGGCGAGTGCCGTTCACAGGTGCGTAGTCAGCACCTCGGCGCGGTCACGGAGGACTGCCACCGTGTGCTCGAAGTGAGCGGCGCGCTTGCGGTCGGCGGTGACGACGGTCCATCCGTCGTCCAGCACCTCCACCTCCCACGTGCCCTCGGTGATCATCGGTTCTATCGCCAGAACCATGCCGGGCATGATGCGAGGATTGCTCCCGGGCGACGGGTAGTTCGACACCTGCGGGTCCTCGTGGGGGGAGAACCCCACCCCGTGGCCGCAGAACTGGCGCACGACGCCGTACCCCTTGGCGCTGGCGTAGCGGTACACGGCGTTGGCGACATCTCGGACGCGGTTGCCCGGTACCGCGGCGGCCACGGCCAACGTCAGGCACTCGCGCGTCGCCTCCAGCAGCGACGCGGTCCTCGGCGCAACGCTCCCGACCGGCACCGTCAGCGCGGCGTCGCTGAAGCAGCCGGCGCAATCGACGCCGCAGTCGATCCCGACGATGTCGCCGTCCGCCAGCCGGCGCCGGCCGGGAATACCGTGGATCACTTCTTCATTGATGGACACGCACAGCGTCGCCGGGTAGTCCAGGTAGCCCAGAAACGCGGGCCGGGCGCCGCACGCCTCGATGTGCGACCGGGCGATTCGGTCGAGCTCGGCGGTGGTGATGCGGGGCTCCACGTTCTCGACGACCAGCCGCAGCGTCTCCGAGAGGATGCGCGCCGATTCGCGAATGCCTGAGATCTCCGCCTGGCTTTTCAGGCGGGTCAACGGCGGAGCATCCGAGGCTGGCGGCGCGCTGCGCGTCCGGCGGGAGCGACCTGGAAGCCGCGGCGGCACGCCGGAAACGGCTGACGAACGGCGGCCGCGACGCCCTCGCGCGGTCACCGCGCGGTTCCGAGCGCGTTCACGCCACCCGTTTGCGCACGCCGTCGAGCACGCCGTTTACGAAGCGGTAGGAATCGTCGGTGCCGTACCGCTTGGCGATCTCCACCGCCTCGTTGATGACCACCGAGGCCGGCACGTCCCGCTGGTGCAGCAGGCAGTAGACGCTCATCCGCAGGATCGCCAGATCGACGCGGGACAGCCGTTCCAGGTCCCAGTGCTCAAGCTGTCGGTCGATGCAGCCATCGACCGCCTGCAGATTCTCGATGCTGCCGGCGACCAGCAGACGGGTGCGAACGCGTACGACTCGGTGCTCAGCGCGTCGCGTCGGGCGGTGTCCATCCACGACAGTGTCCACCGCGTCCGCGGCTGAGCCCCCGCTCAGGTCATACCGGTACAGCGACTGCACTGCCAGCACGCGAGCGTTGCGGCGGCCGGCCGCATCGACATCGCCCACGTCGTGTACGCTGCTGGCACCTCCCGGACCTCCCAATTCGGGCACCCGCGCTCAGGACGGCTCGGCCGGGCAGACGGCTTCGAGTTGGTTTTCGAAGATCTCGATGTCCGCCTGTTCACGCAGCTCCGCGACGACCTCCTGGACGGCCTGCTGATACGCCTTGCCCTGGCGGTCAGCCGCGAGCAAGGCGGCGATCTGCCCGCGCACCGTCTGCGGCGAACGGGGCGTTACCGGATCGTCCAGGCTGAGCAGGCGCGCAGCGATGCGGTCGTCAATCTTCAGGATATGAAAGCCGGCCTTGGGACTCCACGAGCTGGTTGGCTTCTCCCACCATGGCGAACGCCGTCTGCAGGAACGCTGCGCCGAGCGTTTCCAGCACGCGTGCATCCTCCCTGCGCAGGTAGCGATTGCCGAGCTCACCGCCGCTGTAGCGAGAGCTGGGGTCGTCAGAGTACTTGACCACCAGATCGTCGAACGATTCGCCGTCGCGCAGCTCCTGCAGCGCTTCCTCCGCGCGCTCCCGCGCCTGTTTCACGGCCGGCATCGTCCAGGCCCAGGGTCTCGAAGAAGATGTGGAGGACCAGCACCATGTCGGCTGTACGAACTGCTGGATGTTCAGGTTGTAGAACGCCTGGAGATCCTCCTCCGAAGGTGATGGGACCTCCTGCAACCAGTCCGGCCGCATCTGCGCCACCAGACGCTGCGTGACGAGCCCGGCGGCGAAGCGCTCCCGATACTCCTCCAACGTCAGGCGCGTGTCCCGCTGGATCAGCGCTCGCCATTGGTCATCCGTCAATTGCCGGTCCAGGCCGAGCTGCTGTTCGATTTGCCGGCGCTGTTCAACCATCTGCTGATCGATTTCGGCTTCCGTAAGGATCAGGCGCCGCTCGACGGCCTCCTGCTCGGCGAGATACTGATCGACGAGCGTGTCGAGCACCCGCCGGCAGTCCTCGGGAGCTACCCTATCGCTGCCGCCCAGACGCGCCACCACGCTCGCGAACGCCGTGAACTGAGGTGACGAAATGATCTGCGGCTCGTGCAGGCGCACCGTCGCCACCGTCTTGGCGATCGACTGCGACCAGCCGCGCCGGCGCCCAGCAGCGCGATCCCGGCCACCGCCACGCCCGCCAGCACGCGTGCGCGCGCCCCCTGCGGCCCGTGGAGCCCGCCCCGTTTCAACAGTTGCCTCATGCCTTCAGGATACTATGTCGGCTGTCTGCGATGCTGCATGACCGGCTGGTGCAGTCCGATCCGCTCCTTGAGCTTCTTGACGCCGGCAAGCCCCTCATCCAGGCGCAGCGCGCGCTCCAGATAGCGCCGAGCCGCCGCCAGATCCCCCTCGTCGGAGTAGATCTCCGCGATGCGCTTGCAGAAGAACGCCGACTCCCGATCGGACAGATCGAGATCGATCAACTCCTCGATCCAGCGTACCGAGTCGACCGGCGCCGCGCTTCCGGCCATCTTGAAGCACGCCACATCACGCATGCGCTCGATTACCTCCGCTATGAAGTGGCGGAAGTAGGGACGCGAGGCCTCCGCATGGTAGACCCGCAGGTAGTACTCGCACGCCTTGTCGTACGCGCCGTCGCGCTCCAGCGCCTCGGCCAGCAGATAGGCGCAGTCCATGAAGTCGTCGTAGTCCAGCAGCGATGCCAGATCGGAGTCGACGTGCGACTGGAGTTGACCGAAGGTGGCCAGCGCCTCCCGATCACGTGAGCGCATCAGGTCGTACAGCACCAGCTTGGCCAGGCTCACCGGATCGGCGCGCGAACGCAGGAACGACCGGTAGTCGAAGCGGCGCCGGCGCAGCGCGCGGCCGTACAGTCGGTCGTATTCGCTGCGCCGCTCCGGGTCGCAGAGCACGCGGTAGGCATCCAGCAACCGCCGCATGCGCGACTCCGCCTGGTCGTCGTCGAGCACCGTCAGGTCGGGATGCAGTTCCTTGGCGCGCTGCCGGAAACAGCGCTTGATCCGCTCCTGGGAGTCCTCCGGGTCGGCTCCTAGAACCTGGTAGTAGTCCTCCACCCGATCACTCCCGAATCAGGGTAGCGGCGCTCCGCTCACCGGTCAAATTGAGCTTGCCGCTCATCCGTGGTTACACTGCGCACGCGCATGTTCCCGTTTCTGATCAAGAAGGCGTTCTTCGACATGTGGGACAACCTGTTCCGCATCTTCGCCCTGAACCTGGGGTACGTGCTGATCATCAGCGGCACCGGCTTCCTGCTCAGCGCGGTACCCCAGGCGCAGCTTGCCTACTTCGCGGTCCTGGTGATCGGCTCGGCCGCGCTCTCGGTGTTCACCATGGGAACCGCTGCGATCACCAGCGAGCTGGCCGACTACAAGACCCCCGAGTGGAGGGTCTTCGTCGACGCCATCCGCGCGCGCTGGCTTCCCGCCCTTCTGGTGGTGGATCGATTCCCAACGCTGGCGATCTTCCTGTTCCTCAGCTGAGTGACTCGCGCTGGCCCGTCTAACACCGTCTCACACCCAGTCGACCATCGGCCTGATCGCACTCGGACTGCTCGGCTGGGCGGCCGTGTTCTGGCTGCTGTCCTTGCAGGCGTTCTTCCCGCTCATCACTCGGATGGCCGATCCTTTCGGCAAGACGATTCGCAAGTGCCTCACCCTTCTGTTCGACAACACCGGGTTCACGGCCGGCCTGTTCATCGCGCTCAACGTGTCGGCGCCGTACCTGCTCGGCCTGTTCCTGCTGCTGTTCCTGGGGGCCCCCACCCGCCTGCTGGCGTTCGGATCGCCGACATGGGCGCTGCCTGGGAGCCCGGACCGGCAACAAGCGCGATTGCCAATGAAGAGAGCATAAAAGAAGAGCAAATGACAGACGCGATACTAACACGAATCCGAAAGCTGCGACTGGTAACAATACAGATTCACAATGGAAGGAACAGCACATGAGCACACTGGCACAGGAAGGAAGAAATGCACCGGCCCGATCAGCGCTCGGACATCCCGCTCCTGGACTCAGGCCCTCTGCAGGCGTGGGTCGTCGCGAGGCCATTAAGAATCAGGCCGGCAGTGATACAATCACTTCAAAGATCATGCCCTCCCGCCGACCACACAAGCCGTGCCACACAGAGCAGGAGGGTGTCGATGCAGGCGGCGAGCGTTCCGCGGCGCGGGTGCGCGTGCCATGGGACGCGTTGCTGGCCGAGGATCGCGAGCAGGTGGGACGAGCGCACAAAGGCATAGCGCGAGGATGATACTCTTTCCACATGGAGAAAAGAGGACTTAGCGCTGCAATCCTCGCGCCGTTTAATAAACACCGACCGCGCAGGTGCGACGCCGTACGCACGAGGCCTCCTCCGGGGACTTCAACACGCCGGAGTTCTTCAGGTACATACCCTCATGCTCCATGACACACACAAAGCAATCTGACGGACCGAGAAAGAAGTCGCCGATGGTGGCGCCTCAGATCAAGGCACACAAATACCAAGCTTTTATCAGGGCACGGCTGGAACCCAGAAACGACTTGGCCACGAACGCATAGCACCGCTTTCCCTGGATCATCCCGGCGGAAGCCAGGAACGGCCCCACGCGGGCCGGGATCTTGCCGGTGATCGACAGCGACTCGGTGCCCACGACGGTGTACTGGTGGGAGGTCAACTTGGTGTTGACATCGCGGATGCCGTCGCATCACGCTCGACGACGATGGCCCGGCGACTCGAGTACCGGCGGCGCGAGCGCAATGCCAGCAGGCCCGCCGGTTATGCGTCAGCGAAAAGATTACTCCCACGCGCATACCCGGAGTGTGCCGCACGGCGGCGGCGTTCGGCTACGCCCCCCGAATGCGCTGCGTCGTCGAGCCCGGCTCGAGCGCCGTGCGGGTCGATCGCGACGGGCGACCGCGAGTGCCGTCTGCAGTCGAGTCACCGGTTACGTGCTGTCGCTGCTGTTGCTCCTCGCGGCTCTCGCCCTTGCTGCAGGCTGCCGGCAGCAGCAGCACGCCGGCGGGATTGACGCCGCGTCACGTCGCCGTGCTGAGCGAAGATCAGATCGCGGCTCCCCTGACGCTCGCCGCGGTGACGACCAGGTACACGTGCTGTTCGCCAGTCTCGACACGTTGAGGCTGCAGCTTGCCCAGATCGACCCCCACCGCAACCGGCACACCCTTGAAGCGTTCGACGCCGTCGGCATCTATCCAGGCGATCTCACCGCATTCGGGGTGCACGCCTACGCGGTGTATGGAGGCCGGCAGCACGTCGTTTACCTGGACCAGCAGCAGGCCGATGCGCTGATCCCGAAGTGGATCTATCGCGACCCGGGCGAGGATGCCTGGTCGGTGATCGCGCCGGTGTTCGAAGGCACACCGCGCGCGCTGCTGGGTCAGGAGTCAGGCCGTCTGCTGCTGGTCACGGCCACCCCCGAAGGCCCGTCCGTCGTGGAGTTGGCCGCGGTTTCCGGATCGGGCAGGCATCGACCCGATGGAATGGCCGATCACCCCTCGCCTGGTCTGGCCGCTCGCGTGCGCCGGCCGGCCTCCTTCGTGGCGCTCGCGACCGGAGACGACGCTGGTCTGGCATCGCGGCGACGGGGCGGTCCAGCCGCTGTTGAGCGGTGTCGGCGCTCACTACGCCGCGTGTGCGGACGGGACGGCGCACGTTCTGTGGCACGTACCGTCCACGAGCGAGGTGTTGTTTGCGACCCTGACCGACGACGGGTTGAGTCCCACGACCGCCGTCACGCTGGCGATCGGCACCACGTCGGTGTACTTCCTTCCGCACCGGGATGGTTTCAGCTTCGTCATCGACGAGTTCCCGGCCGCAGACGCCGGCACACAGGGACGTGATGGTCACCATCGGATCGCTCTGATCCATCCCGGGGGGAGGGGGGGGGGGGCGGGGGGTGGGGGGGGGGGCGGGGGGGTGGGGTGGGGGGGGGGTGGGGGGGGGGGGGGGGGGGGGGGGGGCGGGGGGGGGGGGGGGAGGGGAGGCAGGAGGGGGGGGGGGTGACGAACGAACCATTGCCACCCATTGCGGCTTATCGCCAAGTCGGTGCTGGTCGAGAGGGCCGATCCGCGCGGCTTCTCGGCAGCCCACCTCGACGATCTGCTGGTCATCGTCGAGCGTCGTTCGGGCGAGCGCCAGGAGGCCCCTACCGGTCTGCGGGCCGTGGTCTTCGCGCTCCCGTAGGCCGGCCGTTACTAGTAGGCGGTCTGTCGGATTGACGCGCTTAGCGCGCTATACCCGGGGCGGCGCCCCCGAAGCCGACCGTCGATGGCTCTCCGCGACCTGCAACCGCGCCTTCGAGTGCAGGAGCGCGTGCAGGGCGGCCTCGAACGCCGCGCGCTCGCCGGCGCGCTCGCGCTCCATGTGCTCGTGCGCGGCCCGGCGCGCTGCACGGGCCCGCTCCAGATCGATCTCGTGGCCATGCTCGGCGCTGTCGGCCAGCACACCACGTGGTCGGGCTGCACCTCGATGAAGCCGCCGCCGACGGCGATGAACCGGGGCTCCTGACCCGCTATCCTCACCTCCAGCGCTCCGGGCTTGAGAACCGATAGCAGCGGCGCGTGGTTCGGCAGGATGCCCAGTACGCCGCTGGCCCCCGGAGCGATGATCATCTCCACCTGCTCGTCGAACGCGCGGCGCTCGGTGGTGATGACCTCCAGGCGCATCGGCACGCTACGCCGCCTTTTCCGGGTGTGGCTGACCTGGCGCGACCGTTCGATCACCTCGTCGATCGTGCCGGCCATGTAGAAGTGCTGCTCGGCGATGTCGTCCAGCTCGCCTCCCAGGAGGCGCGTGAACCCGGCGACGGTGTCGGCCACGTGCACGTAGCGTCCCGGCTGGCCGGTGAACTGCTCGGCGACGAACATCGGCTGTGAGAAGAAGCGCTGCATCTTGCGTGCCCGCGCCACCACCAGCTTGTCATCCTCCGCCAGCTCGTCGACGCCCAGGATGGCGATGATGTCCTGCAGCTCGTTGTAGCGCTGCAGGACCTGCTGCACGTCGCGCGCCACCTGGTAGTGCTCCTCGCCCACCACGCGCGGCTCCAGCGCGCGGCTGGTCGACGCCAGCGGATCGACCGCCGGGTAGATCCCCAACTCCGTGATCGAGCGCTCCAGGGCGATGGTCGCATCCAGGTGGGCGAAGGTGGTCACCGGCGCCGGATCGGTGTAGTCGTCGGCCGGCACGTACACCGCCTGCATGCTGGTGATCGACCCCCTGGTCGTCGAGGTGATGCGTTCCTGCAGCTCGCCCATCTCGGTCCCCAGGGTCGGCTGATAGCCCACCGCGCTCGGCATGCGGCCGAGCAGCGCCGACACCTCGGCGCCACTCATCACGAAGCGGAAGATGTTGTCGATGAACAGCAGCACGTCGCGCCCGCCGTCGCGGAAGTGCTCGGCCATCGTCAGACCGGTCAGCGCCACGCGCAGGCGCACCCCCGGGGGCTCGTTCATCTGGCCGAACACCATGGCCAGCTTGTCCAGGACGCCCGCCTCCTGCATCTCCTTGTAGAGCTGCGTGCCCTCGCGCGTGCGCTCGCCGACGCCCGCGAACACCGAATAGCCCTCGTGCTCGCGCGCGAGCGACGAGATCAGCTCCTGGATGATGACGGTCTTGCCCACCCCTGCGCCGCCGATGACGCCGACCTTGCCGCCGCGGGTGAACGGCGCGATGAGATCGATCACCTTCATGCCGGTCTCGAAGACCACCTGCTCGGTCACCTGTTCGCTGAACGGCGGCGGCGGCCGGTGGATCGGCAGCCGCTGCGCCTCATCGACGGCGGCACCGCCGTCGATGGGCCGTCCCAGCACGTTGAAGATGCGGCCCAGCACCGGCGGGCCGACCGGCGTCGTGATGGGGCCGCCGGTATCCTGGACCGGCTGGCCGCGGCGCAGCCCGTCGGTGGCATCCATCGCCACGCACCGCACCTGGTCGTCGCCGAGGTGCTGCTGCACCTCCAGCACCAGCGGCTCTCCGCCGTTCTGCGCCTGCACCTGCAGGGCGTTGTGGATCTGCGGCAACTCGCCGGACGGGAACTCGGCGTCGACGACCGCTCCCATGACCTGGGTGACCGTCCCGGTAGCGCTCTCTGTCATGCTCTCCTCCACTCCGATTTCCTCCGTTATGACGCCAGCGCCTCGGCCCCGGCCAACGCCTCGGCCCCGCCGACGATGTCCAGCATTTCCGTGGTGATCGCTTCCTGCCGCGCCTTGTTGTAGGACAGCGTCAACTCGCCGACCAGATCGTCGGCGTTCTGGGTCGCGTTGCGCATCGCCACCACGCGCCGAGTGCTCGCTGGCCAGGCTCTCCAGGATCGCCTGGTAGATCTGCAGCTCGGTGAAGCGCGGCACGATGGTGTTCACCAGCTCCTCGTAGCCCTGCTCATAGATATACGGGTTGGTCTGCTCCGGCGGATCGCCGTGAAGGAACTCGGCCAGCACGCGGCTGCCCGGGTCGCCGGTGCGAACCGGCAGCAACTGGCGGACGACCGGCTCCTGCCGCAGCACGTTGATGAAGTCGCTGTAGGCGATGTAGACGCCGTCGACCTCTTTCGACAGAAACGCGTCGATCGCCACGCCGGCGATCGGCGCCACGTCGGCCTCGGCCGGGCGGGCCGGCAGGTCGACGAATTCGGCCAGAAGCTCGTAGCCGCCACGCAGCAGCAGATCGCGGCCCTTGCGGCCGACCGCGATGGTCCTCACCTCGAACGTGCTGTCACGCATGAAGCGTGTCGCGGCGCGTATCACGTTGCCGTTGTAGGCGCCGGCCAGACCGCGGTCACCGGTGACCACCACCACCGCCGCTGTCCGGGTGGTCGCAGGCTCCGTCAACAACGGGTGATGGTCTCCGCCCACCATGGCGGGTCAGATGAGTCAGCACCTCCCACGCCTTGGCGGCGTAGGCGCGGGAAGCCAGCGCCTGTTCCTGCGCGCGCTTCATGCGCGATGCCGCCACCATCTCCATGGCCCGCGTGACTTGGGCGATGTTGCGCACGCTGCGGATGCGGCGCCGAATCTCGCGGACCGATGCCACGGCGGCTCAGGCCCCGCCCGCCACCTGCCGGTCCGCCGCAGACAGGGCGGTCGGCTGAAAGCGTCCGCCGAACTCTTCCAGGGCAGCGCGCAGCGCCGACTCCACGTCGTCCGTGATCTCACGGCGCGAGCCGATGGTCGCGCGGATCTCCGGGTGGGTGCTGCCGACGAACTCGACCAACTCGCGGGCGTATCGCTGGATGTCGGTGACCGGCACCGGCGCCGCGAAGCCCTCGGTCAGCGCGTAGATGGCGATCACCTGCTCCTCCAGCGGCACCGGCTCGTACTGCGGCTGCTTCAACAGCTCGGTCAACCGCAGGCCGCGCTCCAACTGGTCGCGGGTCGTCGCATCAAGGTCCGAACCGAACTGCGCGAACGCCGCCAGCGACCGGAACTGCGCCAGATCCAACCGCATCCTGCCGGCCACCTTCTTCATAGCCTTGGTCTGCGCGTCGCCTCCCACCCGTGAGACCGAGAGTCCGGCGTTGATCGCCGGCCGCTGGCCCGCGTGGAACAACTCGTTCTCCAGGTATATCTGCCCGTCGGTGATGGAGATGACGTTGGTCGGCACGTAGGCGGAGACGTCGCCGGCCAGCGTCTCGATCATCGGCAGCGCGGTCAGGGATCCGCCGCCCCGCTCCTCCGACAGGCGTGCCGCCCGCTCCAGCAGCCGCGAGTGCAGGTAGAAGACGTCGCCGGGGTACGCCTCACGGCCGGGCGGCCGGCGCAGCAGCAGCGACACCTGCCGGTACGCCCACGCGTGCTTGCTGAGATCGTCGTAGATGACCAGCGCGTCGCGCCCCTGCTCCATGAAGTATTCGCCGATCGCGCAGCCGGCATAGGGGGCGATGTACTGCAGCGGCGCAGGTTCCGCCGCCGAGGCCGCCACCACCACGGTGTGGTCCATCGCGCCGCGCTCCTCCAGCGAGGCGACCACCTGCGCGATCTGCGCCTGGCGCTGGCCGATGGCCACGTAGATGCAGACCAGGTCGCCGCTGCGCTGGTTGAGGATCGTGTCGATCGCGATCGCGGTCTTGCCCGTCTGGCGGTCGCCGATGATCAGCTCGCGCTGCCCGCGGCCGATCGGGATCATGGCGTCGATCGCCTTGATGCCGGTCTGCACCGGCGTATCCACGTTGTCCCGCTCGATCACGCCGGGAGCGATGCGCTCGATCGGGTAGCGCTCCGGCAGGTGCAGTTCGCCCTTGCCGTCGATGGGCGTGCCGACCGCGTCGATGACCCGTCCGATCAGGTCGTCGCCGACCGGCACCGAAGCGATCTGGCCGGTGCTCTTGACCGTGTCCCCTTCCTCGATGTGTTCGTAGGGTCCCATGATCACCGCGCCGACGACGTCGCGCTCCAGGTTGAGGGCGATGCCGGGGACCCCGTGGGGAAACTCAAGGAGCTCGGTCGCCATGGCGCCGCCCAGGCCGGAGATGCGGGCGATGCCGTCGCCGACGCTCATCACCGTGCCGACCTCGCGCCGCTCCAGCGGCGGCTCGAACCCTTCGATCTGGCGGCGCAACTGCCGCGTTATGTCATCGAGTTGTATCGCCATCGGCTCGTTCAATCCCGTCCGTTCATTTGGCCCGTCCGCTCATTTGGTCCGCCGCAACGTGCTGTCAAGCTCGCGCAGCCGCGCGGCGACGCTGCCGTCGATCACCTCGTCCCCGACCCGGATGAGCAGCCCGCCGATCAACTGCGAGTCGACCTCGTAGCGGATCTGCACATCCTGCGCCGTACCGGCCCCTGACCGACCCCTCGACCTGCCGCCGGGTCGCCGTATCCAGCTCGACGGCGCTCGTCACGGTCGCCCGCTGAGCCGTGGCCATCCGCCCCAGTATGGCGACCACACGCGGCAGCAGCTCCACGTCGCCGTTGGACTGCAGTGTGTCAACGAACGCGCTCGCGTACCGCTCGGCGAGCTCACCCGGGGTCACACACCCTCACCGATGTCGGCCAGACGCGATCCACGAGGGCCCGATGGGTGGCCGGATCCACCGTTTCCGCGATCACCTTGCGGGCGATCAGCAGCGCCAGCTCCCCGGCCTCTCGCCGCAGGGCTTCGGTCACCTGCTCGCGCTCGCGCTCCGCTTCCTCGCGGGCGCGTGCCTTGATCTGCTCCGCCTCCTCGCGGGCGGACTGCAGCACGTCGCCGCGCATGCGCTCGGTCGCTTCCGCGGCCGCGCGCGCCTCCTGCTGCGCATCCTCGCGAGCGGCGGCCAGCTCGCGCTCGAACGCGGCGCGCTGGCCTTCGGCTTCCTTCTGCGCGCGTTCGGCCGCCTCCAGCCCGTCGGCGATCTTCTGCTGGCGGCGGGCCAGCATCACCTTGACCGGTTTGTACAGGAACAGCCTCAACAGCACGACCAACGCGATGAAGTTCACCGCGTAGAGGACCAGTTGGAACGGCGCGATTCCGAGCGCTTCCATCTCCTACGAACCCATCCTCAGGGCCTTCTACACCACGAACAGGATGATGAGCGTGATGACCAGAGCATAGATCGCCACCGACTCCGCGAACGCCATGGCGACCAGCATGTTGGTACGAATGATCCCGTGCGCTTCCGGGTTGCGTCCCAGCGACTGCATGGCGCCGAGTGCGGTGATACCGATAGCGATGCCGGGGCCGAGCGCGCCGACGCCGATGGCCAGAGCGGCGGCCAGATACCGGAATGTCTCTGCTGTGAGCTCCATGGATGCAGAAGCTACCAGACACGCCCGGCGAAGCCAAGCCGCCGCGCGCGGCTTGGCCGACTCCCGGAAGCGATCAGTGCTGGCGCTCGCCCGCGGCGATCGAGAAGAACACCAGGGCCAGCAGGAAGAAGACGCTCGCCTGGATCAGGCCCACGAAGATCTCCAGGCCGAAGAAGACGACCACCAGACCGAGCGGCACCAGGCTGGAGATCACGATCAGCACCACCTCTCCCGCGAACACATTGCCGAACAGCCGGGAACGAGAAGGAGCCGATGCGCGCCAGCTCGCTGATCCCCTCCAGCACGCCGACGAACAGCTCGATCGCCCAAGTGACGAAGCCCTTGCGGCGCAGCCCGCCCAGTGGCAGGAATGTGGACAGGTAGCGTGCGCCGTGCGACCGCAGGCCGAACCATTGAGTCAGGATCACGGTGATCAGCGCCAGTGCCAGGGTCATGTTGAGATCGGACGAGGGGGCGCGCAGGAACGGCACGATCAGCACGTGGTCGGCATGGTGGCCGCCGACCGCGGCGGCGTCATGGGTCCCCCCGTGCAGCGGCTCCAGGTCCTCGAAATCGCCGCCGATCAGCACCACGCGCGGGATGCCGAACCTCTCCGCATCGGGAGCGATGCCGCCCTCCGACGTCGAGTGGGCCGGCCCGATCGCTCCCAGGAACGGGGTGAGCAGACTGAACATGTTGACGACGATCAGGTAGAGGAAGATGGTGGCGACGATCGGGAAGAACCTCTCAGCCCAGCGCGCCGGGGCGGCATCCTTGACCAGGTTGTCGAGTCCCTCGATGACGCTCTCCACCACGTTCTGGAGGCCGCCCGGACGTTCCTGCAGCCGCCGGCCCAGAACGAACGAGAAGATCACGAGCGCCGCCGACAGCACGAACGACGTCAGCAAGGCATTGGTGACGTGCGGACCCAGCCCGATCGGTTCCGCCGCCACCGAGATCGCAGCCATGTCGGACGGGAAGATCACGAATCCGACGGTGACCACGACGACCACCGCCAGGACGATCAGGAGAGCCCTCACTAGCTGGATCCCTCTGCGCTGGTGGTGTCGCCGCCGCTCGTGTCGGCAGCCTCCGCCTGCCCGATGGTACCGCCCGAGGCCTGCCCGGAGTCCTGCGTGGTTTCGGTCTGCGGCGCGTCGGTAGCCTGCGGCGCGAGCGCCGGCGGCGCGGGCGCCGGCCGCACCCACCACTGGCCCTCCTCCGCCTGCAGCGTCTGTTGCAGCCGCGCCCGTTCCAGGAAACCGTCCTGATCGGGCGTCCGGTTCAGCCAAGCCAGCGCGAACGCGGCGACCAGAAACACGGCCCCCAGGACCGTCGTGAACTTCGTCAACACGTTTCCGGTCCGGGAACCGAACGGCGAGGAGCTTCCTTCCCCACCCCCGAACATGCCGCCGATGCCACCGCCCTGATCGTCCTGGATGAGGACGATGAGAACCAGCAGCACGGCGGTGATGATGACAACGACCAGTATCAGTATTCCGGCGAGCGCCATTGCGCATCCATTATAAGGGCACAACCGCCGCGAACGAAGCCGCATCCAGCGACGCGCCTCCGACCAGCAATCCGTCGACCCCGTCCTGCGCCAGCAGCGCCGCAGAGTTGTCCGGTTTCACCGAGCCGCCGTACTGGATGATCAGGGCTTCCGCGGCATCGCGGCCGGCGATCGCCGCCACCGTCGCGCGGATGTGCGCGTGCATGCTGCGCGCGTCCTCGTGCGTGGCGGTGCGCCCGGTGCCGATCGCCCACACCGGCTCGTAGGCCACGTGCAGCGGCACCCGGCCGAGGTCCACCTGCGACACTACCAACCGACCACCGCGTCGACCTGCCGCTCTACGACCTCCTCGGCGCGGCCGGCATCGCGTTCGTCACCCGTTTCGCCCACGCACAGGGTCACCTGCAGGCCCGCTTCACCTGCTCGATGCACCTTTTCCAGCACCACGGCATCGGTCTCACCAAGACCGTGCCGCCGCTCCGAATGGCCGACGATCACCAGTCCCACTCCGGCGTCGACCAGCATCGCCGCCGACACCTCGCCGGTGTACGCCCCTTCGTGCGCGGCCGCCACGTCCTGCGCGGCCAGCAGCAGCCCCGATCCGCGAATCGCGTCACCCACGACGTCGATCGCCGTGTATGGCGGCGCCAGCGCCACCTGCACGCCGGCACCGGGACGCCCCGAGCCGATGTGACCCGGGCCGATGTGACCCGGGCCGAGCACCCGGACGATGCGGCCGCCGCCTCGCGCGCCGATGCGCGCAGCAGGTTCATCTTCCAGTTGCCGGTGATCAGCACACCGCGTTCGTTCACGCTACTCCCCTCGTCGGATTCAGCCACAGAGCGCCGCCACGCCCGGCAGGGTACGGCCTTCCAGCAGTTCCAGCGACGCGCCGCCTCCGGTCGAGATGTGGTCGATACCGGCAGTTATACCAAGCGCCTGCAGGGCGGCGACCGAGTCGCCGCCGCCGACCACGGTATGGGCGGGACTGTCGACCACCGCCTGCGCGACCGCCAGCGTGCCGCGCCGGAATCGATCGATCTCGGCGACACCCATCGGACCGTTCCAGAGGACGGTGCCGGCGGACGCGATTCGGTCCCGGAACGCATGCGCGCGGTCCGCGGGCCGATGTCCACGCCGGCCAACCCTTCCGGTATTTCGCGTTCGGCCACGGACACCGCGTCGCCCGCGGCGACGCAGTGTCGATCGGCGGTGCGGCAGCGATATGGTCGGTCGGCAGCAGCACGGGCACGCGACGAGCTGCCGCGGCATCGAGCACCTCCCTGGCGGTCCGCACCGCCCTCTCCTCCATGAGCGACGCGCCGACCGCCACCCCCTGCGCTGCCAGGAACGTGTAGGCCATGCCGCCTCCGATCAGAATGGTGTCGACCCGCTCCAGGAGGTTCTGGAGCACGCCGATCTTGGAGGAGACCTTGGCGCCGCCAACCGCCAGAACGAACGGCGTGGCCGGTGAGGTCAGCAGGCTGCTGAGCTCCTCCATCTCGCGCTGCAATCAGCAGACCCGCGCCCTTCGCATGCGTCGGCAGGCAGTCTGGCACGCCGACCGTGGAGGCGTGCGCACGGTGTGCGGCGCCGAATGCGTCGTTCGTTGACGTAAACCTGTGCGAGCTTCGCGAGCCGGGCCGCGAAGCGGTGGTCGTTGGCTTCCTCGCCGGGATGGAAGCGCACGTTCTCGAGCATCAGGACCTCGCCCGGCCCGAGCCGCGCGACCGCCTGCTCGACACGCCTGCCCACGCAATCGTCCACCTCGTGGACCGTCGCGGGAAGCATCTCGCCGAGCCGCTGCGCCACGGGCCCCATGCGCAGCTCTGCCTGCCGGTGCGCCTGCCGGGCGGCCCAGATGGCTCATCAGGACCAGCCGCGACCCGCGCTGCTCCAGCACCGCCCGGATCGTCGGCAGCGTCGCGCGGATGCGTGCATCGTCGGCGACCCGCCCTGCCGCGAGCGGGACGTTGAAGTCCACCCGCATCAGCACCGTCCGCTCCCGCAGCTCCAGTTCGCCCACGGTACGCATGCGCCGTGCGGCGGCGTCGCTCACGCGGAGCGATCCTGCTGCGGGTCGCCTTCCGGCTCGCGGCGGACGACGATCTTCACCCGCGTGATGCGGCGGCCCTCCATTCCCTGGATCACGAAATCGGCATTGCCGTAGCTCTTGGTTTCGTAGATCACGGGAATCTTCCCGAACAGGTCGAAGACGAACCCGCCAAGGGTGTCGAACTCGTCGGCGGGCAGCGCCATCGTCAGCCCGTAGTCGGCAAGCTCATCAAGCCACAGTCGCGTCGCACAGGTAGACCCCCGCACCCAGCTTGAGGACCTCCTCGCTCTCGTTGTCGAACTCGTCCTGTATGTCGCCCACGATCTCCTCCAGCACGTCCTCCATGCAGGCGATCCCGGACGTGCCGCCATACTCGTCCACGACGATCGCCAGGTGGACCGGCGACGCTGAAACTCGTGCAGCAGCTCGTCGACGCGCTTGCTCTCCGGAACGAAGTACGGCTTGCGCATCGCCTTGCCGGCGTTCGCCTTCTGGCCGTTGCCGACGACCTGGCCCAGCAGGTCCTTCGCGTACAGCACGCCGATCACGTCGTCGACGGTCTTGTGGTACACCGGCAGCCGGGAGTGACCGCTCTCCGCGATGGTGTCCAGCAGTTCGTCGGGCTCCGCATCCACCGACACGAACACCACGTCCGGACGCGGCACCATGATGTCCTTGACAGTCGTCGAGGAGAGCTTCACCACGCCGTCGATCATCTCCCTGCGCGTTCGGGCCCAGATCGTCGAGCTTGCGCTCCTCCTCCGAGGGCTTGCCCAGCAGGCGGTCCAGGATGCTCATGAGCCAGTCCAGGATGCTGATGACAGACATTCCAGGAGCCGTCGCTGCTCCTGCAGCATCGGCTCGTCGGTAACGTCGCCGTCGCCGTGTCTCGTCCCAGCAGGTGCAGGATGCCGTGCAGCAGCAACTCGCGAAGCTCGGCGGACTCCGCGACGCTTCGGCGGCGCGCTTGCCGGCCGGCGGTGTCGAGCGAGATCACCACGTCGCCGAGGATTTGCCCGTGGCCGAAGGTCCGGCCGTGGCCGAAGGTCCGGCTGTCCTGCTCGAACGAAAGCACGTCGGTCGGCGCGTCGATACCGCGGAAGCGCAGATTCAGCTCGCGGATGAAGCGGTCGTCGCACAGGAGCACCGACAGCTCGGCCGAGCTGTGGCCGAGCGCGCCGAGCGCGGCCTGCGCGAACGAACCAGCGCTGCGCGGTCTCCGTCAGCCAGAGCCGGGACGTGCTCCGCCACGCCGACATCGACACGCACCGCGCCCGGCCCGCAGACGCCGGCCCGGCTCGCAGGCGCCGGATGCGATCGCGGCGCCGCCGGCGTGCGACACGTCGGTACTCGGAGGTTGGTCGGGGTCTTCCATCATCAAGGCGGGCATCAAGACGGGCGGTGGTCGGCATCGGCCGGCGCCGTTTCGTAGGCCTGCACGATCTTGCGTACCAGTGGATGGCGTACCACGTCGTCCCTGTCGAAGTAAATAAAGCCTATCTCGCCGACATGCGCCAGTAGCTCGGTGATCTGCAGCAACCCGCTGTCCCGGCGCCGCGGCAGGTCGATCTGCGTGATGTCCCCGGTAATCACCACGCGCGAGCCTTCGCCCATGCGCGTCAGGAACATCTTCATCTGTTCACGCGTAGTGTTCTGCGCCTCGTCCAGGACGATATAGGCGTCCGCCAGCGTGCGACCGCGCATGTAGGCCAGCGGCGCGACCTCTATCGTGCCGGCCTGTTCCATGCGGCGCAGCACATCGGCCGGCAGTAACGCCTGCATGGCGTCGTACAGAGGCCGCAGGTAGGGCTCGATCTTGTGCTCCACATCGCCCGGCAGATAGCCCAGGCTCTCACCGGCCTCCACCACCGGCCGGGTGATGACCATCCGGCGGAGCTGGTGCCTGCTCACCGCCCGCAACGCGTCGGCTACCGCCAGATAGGTCTTGCCTGTACCGGCCGGACCGACGGCGATCACCAAGTCGCGCTTCGCGAGCAAGTCGAGATAGCGCATCTGATTGGCGCTGCGCGGCACCACCTGCCGCAGTCCCTTCGGGATCGACAGGTGCCGATCCGGGACGGCGGCGACCGCCGGCTCTTCAATGCGCCGGTAGATCGAGCGGATCACCTCCGGTCCCGGCTCCAGCCCCAGCCGTGACCGGTCGCGCAACTCTCCGAGCAGCGCCGCGAACGTCTTGCGGGTAGCCGAATCGTCGGTGGCGAGCATGATGCGATTGCCCTGCGAGTACACCGGACTGTTCAGCAGCTCTTCCAGGACCCGCAGGTTGCGGTCGTTCGCCCCGCAGACATCGCTCAGGACACCGGCGTCCTCCAGGACGACTGCGAGCGTATTATCCATATGGTCGCGAGCGGAATCGTAGTATCAGCCGTCGTCGATGTCGATACCCTGGCGATCGATGCGGAAACTGCCGTACAGCTCCGGAATCGGCACCCAGCGGACCTCGACCGACAGGGCCGGGGTCCAGACGATGCGCGGCTCTTCCCGGCCGGTGTCCGGGTTGTACTCCGTGTGCTGCTCCGGCCGGCCTCGGTAGGCCAGCGACAGGTTCCAGTCGCCCAGCCGATGCAGCGCCTCGACGCGCAGCGACTCCAGCTTGAACGCCGATGCGATCCGGTCCTCGTCATTCAGGAAGTTGAACGACCGTGCTAGATCGACGATCGGGTTGACCCAGCGCTCGCCGGCCTGCTCGGCCGCGGCGGGAAGATAGCGGTACAGGTGGCGATTGACCGACGTGGACGTGAACGAGAGCTCCAGAAATCGGTGGATCCGGAGGCCCAATCGCAGATCGAAGGAGAACGAGTTGTCACGTACGTACGCCTCCGGGTCTACCGTCAGACGGGTCTGCACCCCGGCATCCAGCTGTATCCGGTTCTTCCAGTAGGCGAGCGGCTCCGTATCCAATCGGTAGCGGAGCGCCAGTTGCGTGGGGCGCAGGCTCGGCCGCGCACCCGCGACCGGATCACCGAACAGGTCGAGCGGCTCCCGCACCGCCGCACGCACGGTGCCGGTCACCCCGTACGCGTTCGCCTGGGTGCTCAGACGTTCCAGGCGCTGCTGTTCGTCCAGGCGAAACGACTGGGAAACCGACGCGTGCGGACCGATGCGCAACGTGCCGCGACCGTCCACCGGCGTGGGCTTGAGTTGTCCGGCGTCCGCTCCGTCCTCTCGCTCGGCCAGGCCGCCGCGGAGCGTCATCGAGAACGGTCCCGCATCGGCTTCAAGGCGTCCGTCGGCGGTCAGCCGGCGGGGCGGCAGGTCGACTCCTGCGCCCAGACGGGTGCGCACGTCGGTGACGGCGAGCACCAGATCGGCCGCAACGCGGTGCGACCGCACTCCGTCCCGGTCCCAGGCCGGGCCGCGCACGATGGGATCGCCCGTGTCGGTATCCAATCGCACGTCGTGGAGCGCAAGCCCCAGCCCGTAGGACAGGCTGGATCCCGATAGCGCCGGCACCGACAGCAATGGCCGCACACTGAGGGTGTTGTTGAGCCGCAGCAACGAGCTGGTTCTGCTCAGATCGGACCGCTTCAGGCGCTCGGACAGCTCCGGACCGATGCTGTCGGCCTGCCGTGTGTGTACCTGGTAGCTGGCCGCCTCGACGAGGGCGCCGTCCATGCCGACGAGCCGGTTGAAGGCGGAAGCCGAGTAGGTGATCTGACCGGTCGCGCGGGTGTCCACCCGAGTGTAGAGGATGTCCAGGTCTACCTGATCAGGCCTGCGCACCGGCTGGTCATCGAATCGGTGATCGATCGACACGACCGGTCGCACGGAGTAGCCGATGTCCGCGGTGAGCCCGCCGTCGACGCCGCGCCAGCGGTAGACCGATCCGGCGGCAACCGCCGCGACCGCCGGCAGCGTCAACGTCTCCGGGTAGTAGAAGCGGCGCGTCGGCGACGCGGCCTGCAGCCGGTCCAGCGCCGACTGGGCGCCGGCCGCTTGCGGTTCGGTGCGGCTCCGCCACAGCCATCGGGCGGACAGCGTGGGAAACGTCAGCGTCCCGAGTGCCGGCGTTGCGATGAGCGGGTGCAGCGCGAGGTCTCCGCCCAGCCGCCACTCCAGCCGATCGCGTGGAGGCGGCGGGATCAACGGCCCTTGCGGCAGGCCGAGGAGTCCGCCGGTCGGCAGGTCGTGGGCACGGCCCAGAAAGTCCGTGGTGAACGCCGGATCGGAGAACAGCGCGAAGCTCCCTGGAGTGAGCCGAGCGCGCCGCGACTTCGGGCCTCCATCTCCAGCCCGTACCGGAACGGCAACGGAACTCCCAGGATGCTGGTCGTGTCCCAATGTGACACCAGCTCACCGTCGGCGCCCTGCAGGTACGGTGTGTGGCCGACGCCCGGGCGGGGATCTTCCACCAGCGCGCGGGAAGCGGCGATGCTGGCGAACAGCGAGAAGCCGCCGAACCGCCCCCGCAGCCCGCCGAACACGCCGAGTCGGGTATACAAGTCGGCCATCAGCGTCAATTCCTCGCCGTCCGTGTCCGCCGCCCCGGCAGCTTCGCGCGCCGGTAGCAGGAACAACCCACGGCGCTCGTCGGCGTACTGGGCCCGGCCGCCGCTCCGTTGCAGGAACGACAGCGAGGTGTCGTCGGGCCGCTTGCGACCGATCAGGTAGGTGGTGGTCTGCAGGTAGGTGCCCGCGCGGCTTCGCTGGCCGATCGCCGGATGGAACAGCAGCCGTCCACCGGGACGGAGAAAGTACGGCAGATACAGCACCGGGACCTCTCCGATGTGCAGGAACGCGTTGCGGACCGCCCACTCCTCCGGGGCCAGGATCCACAGCCGCTCGGCTTCGATGCGGTAGCTGGGGTCGTCAGGATCCTCGGACGAGGTGACGGTCGCATCCTCCATCACCACCGTGTCAGCGTCCCGGCGAGTGATCGCCCGACCCGAATAGGTGAAGGTCAGCTCCGCCTCTTCGACCAGTTGATCGATACGGCTCGAACCGTCGTAGAATATCCCGTCCCACCGCTCGGTATCGACGGACAAGCTCTCGCCGCGGAACACCTCGGTGCCGTCCCCGGTCACCACCGTGTAGATCACGGACCCGGCTGCGGTGAGGCTGCTGCGTTCTTTGTGGTAGGGTGAGCCGGTCTGCCTGGATCCTATGCAGCGCGCCGGTTTCCCGGTCCACGGCGGAGATGGCGACCTCACCCTCCAGCACCATCGTGGTGTGGCCGCGCTCGTCGGAGCGGTAGCGAGCAGAGCGGGCCGACTCCACCGTGATCTCGCTGCCCGATCCGGCCGCGGCCGCCTCAGCCGGCCGGGGCAGCCCGTAGTGATCGCGCAACCGTTGCTGCAGCGCGGCCCGCTGGCCACCGTCCGGCAGCTCGAGCTGCCGCAGCCACGCGGCCAGCTCGGCGGCGCTGGCGGTGTCGACGTCGAGCGGCAGGGTCTGCGCGAACAGCGGATCGTCGCTGGCAGGCGGCGGGCTCTGCCCGAGCGCCGCCGCTGCAACGGCTGCGGCCAGCAGCACTGCCAGCCAACGGGCAGCCGGCCGGCGGCGCGCGATCACAGCACCTCCTTCAGGTAGCGGCCGGTGTGGCTGCCCTCGTGGCGGGCTACCTGCTCCGGGGTCCCGGTCGCGACCAGTTCCCCGCCGTCCATGCCGCCTTCCGGCCCCAGATCGATGACGTGATCGGCCTGCTTGATGACGTCCAGGTGATGCTCGATGACCACCACGGTGTTGCCCTTGTCGACCAGCCGCTGCAGCACGGCCAGCAGCTGCCGCACGTCGACGAAGTGGAGCCCGGTCGTCGGCTCGTCGAGCAGGTACATGGTGCGGCCGGTGTCGCGGCGCGACAGCTCCAGGGACAGCTTCACGCGTTGCGCCTCGCCGCCGGAGAGGGTCAGCGCCGACTGCCCGAGCCGCAGGTACCCCAGACCCACATCCTGCAGCGTGCTCAGCCTGCGCGCGACCTGCGGGACGTGTCTGAAGAACTCCGCCGCCTCCGTGACCGACATCCTCAGCACTTCGTCGATGTTGCGACCCTTGTAGCGCACCCTCCAGCGTCTCACGGTTGTAGCGGCGCCCCCCGCAGACGTCGCAGGTCACGAACACGTCCGGCAGGAAGTGCATCTCGATCTTGATCTGACCGTCGCCTGCGCAGTTCTCGCAGCGGCCGCCGGCGACGTTGAAGGAGAACCGTCCGGGCCGATAGCCGAGGGCCCGCGCTTCCGGCAGGGCCGCGAACAGCTCGCGGATCGGCGTGAAGAGTCCCACGTACGTGGCCGGATTGGAGCGCGGGGTGCGGCCGATCGGGCCTTGATCGATCTCGATCACCTTGTCGATCTGCTCGCAGCCGTCTATCCCGCCGAGGCCCGGCGGCAACCGCCGGCCGTCCAGACCCGCGCGCAGGGCAGGACCCAGCAGATCCGACACCAGGCTGGATTTGCCCGAACCGGACACCCCGGTCACGACCGTCAGCGCTCCCAGCGGCAGCGATACGTCGAGTCCGCGCAGGTTGTTGGCGGCCGCACCGCGCAGGGTCAGCCCGCCGGTCGGCTGCCGCCGCTGCGGCGGCGTCGGGATCACTTCCCGCCCGGCCAGGTAGCGTCCGGTCACGGACCGGTCCTGCGCCTGCACCTCTGGCGGCGCGCCGCACGCCACTACCCGGCCGCCGTACTCGCCCGCGCCCGGTCCCAGATCGACCAGATAGTCGGCGCTGCGCAGCGTCTGCTCGTCATGCTCCACCACCAGCAGCGTATTGCCGCGATCACGCAGCCGAAACAGGGTACGCAGCAGCCGGTCGTTGTCCCGCTGGTGCAGGCCGATGGTCGGCTCGTCCAGCACGTAGAGCACCCCGACGAGCGCTGAGCCGATCTGGGTGGCCAGACGGATGCGCTGCGCCTCGCCGCCGGACAGCGTGGAGGCGCCGCGATCCAGGGTGAGGTACGACAGTCCCACGCTGGCCATGAACTCCAGCCGATCACCGATCTCCTTGACGAGCTGGCCGGCCACCTTGGCCCAGTCGCCGCCGCTCTCATCGCGTACTCGGCGCACGTAGTCCAGAGCCGCCGACACCGACAGGGCCGTGACCTGATCGATGCTGTGACCGGTCACCTCCACGGCCAGCGCTTCCGGGCGCAGCCGCCGGCCTCCGCAGGCATCACACGGCTGCTCGCGCATGAACCCTTCCAGCCACCGCTTGACGTTCTCGGAGGCGGTCTGCAGGTAGCGTCGCTTGAGATCGGGAATCACGCCGCGATAGGTGGTCGCATAGCGATAGCTGGCCTTTGACGCGGTGCGGTGCTCGACCTGAATGCGGTCGCCGGCGCCGAACAGCAGCGCGTCCAGAACGACGGACGGCAACTCGCCCACAGGGGTGTCGAGCCGGAAGCCCCAGTGCCGGGCGAGCGCTCGAAACAGCGATCGGGTCCACTTGGCACGCGGATTGTGCGTGGCGATGCCGCCCTCGTCGAAGGACTTGCTCAGGTCGGGAACGATCAGGTCGCGATCGAGTTCCAGACTGACTCCCAGTCCGGAGCACGACGGACAGGCCCCGTGCGGGTTGTTGAATGAGAACAGCCGCGGCTCCAGCTCCGGAAACGGTGCGCCGCACTCGGCGCAGGAGCTGGTCTGCGAGAACCGCTGCTCGACCGGGCCCCCGTCGCCGTCCCGCAGGACGATGAGCTGGCCCGAGCCCACCTCCAGCGCCGTCTCCACCGAGCCGGCCACGCGCTTGTCCACGTCCGGCTTGCCGATCAGCCGATCTACCACGACCTCTATCGTGTGTGTCGTGTTCCGGTCCAGTTCCGGAATATCGTCCAGGGAGTGGATGCGGCCGTCCACGCGCACCCGCACGAATCCCGCCTTGATCGCGTCCTCGAACACGGCACGGTGCTGTCCCTTGCGATCGCGCACCACCGGCGCCAGCAGGATGATCCGCGAGCCGGCCGGCAGGGAGACGATGGCGTCGACGATCTGGTCGGTGGACCGTTCGCTGATCGCCGCTCCGCAGTCGGCACAATGCGGGCGGCCGGTGCGGGCGAACAGCAGCCGCAGATAGTCGTAGATCTCCGTTACCGTGCCGACCGTGGAGCGCGGGTTGCGCTGTGCGGTGCGCTGCTCGATCGAGATCGCCGGCGACAGGCCGTCGATGAAGTCGACGTCCGGCTTGTCCAGCCGTCCCAGGAACTGCCGGGCGTACGCCGACAGGGATTCGACGTAGCGCCGCTGCCCTTCGGCAAACACGGTGTCGAACGCCAGCGACGACTTGCCCGAACCGCTCGGCCCCGACACCACGATCAGCCGGTTGCGGGGCAGGTCCAGATCGATCCCCTTCAGGTTGTGCTCGCGGGCGCCGCGGATGACGATACGGTCGGTGCCGGGCGAGCGCCCGTCATCCGTGCCGGCGCCCCCGTCAGCGGCGGAGCCGGACGATCGTCTTGCCATGTCCGCCCTCATCGGCCGCGGCATCCTGGTAGTCGCTGACCGCGGAGCTGTCGCGGAGGTATTCGTGGATAACATGGCGCAGCACGCCCTGTCCGTGCCCATGCACCACCGCGAACTCGGACCAGTCGCGAATGACCGCCGCGTCGAGCTGCCGCTCGACCTGCTGCAGGGCCTCCTCCGCCCGCATGCCGCGCACGTGCAGCTCCAGCACCGGCTCCGATGTGGTGACCAGCTCGACGCGGGTTCCCGCGCGGCGCGACGGAGTCGGGTCGCCGGCTGCCTCCAGATCGGCGGCGCGAAACTCGCCGCGGATGGTGTCGGTCTGCACCACGTAGCGGTCGGGATACCGGTCGGGGCGGTGCCGGCGCACCACCCGGCCGGACGCGCCGGTGCGCCGTACGCGCACGCTGCTGCCGGGCGCCAGCGGCGCCCCGTCGGTCACACCGGCGGAGTCGGCGTCCTCCAGCGCCATCAGCGCATCCCGCTCGGCCTGCAGGCGCTGCTCCACCACGCTCGGAGCCGCCCGCGCGGCCGCGTCAGCCGCCGCGTCAGCAGCCGCGGCGGCTGCCTGCCCGCCGGCACCCGTCGCTGCGACCGCCCGTGCACCGGCGGTCGCGCGCACCGCGCGGATGGCGCGTTCCACGTCACGCCGCGCTTCGGACAGAAAGCGGCCGAGCTCCCCGGCCGCCTGCCGGTGATGCTCGCGCTCACGCACGGCGAGCGCCGCGCGGTCGGCGGCAAGCTCCGACTCCCGCTTGGCGAGCTCGGCCACGCGCTCGCGCAGCTCGTGCTCCTCCCGCTCCTGCTCCCGCTGCCGTCGCGTCAGCGCGTTGATGATGCGGCCGGCTTCGGTGCGTCCCGCGTCCAGCAGCTTCGCGGCCCGCTCGATCACGGTGTGCGGCATGCGATGGCGCCGGGCGATGTCGATCGCATGGCTCTCCCCCGGAACCCCTTCGATGACCGGAACGTGGGCCGCAGGGTATGGCCGTCGAACTCCATCGACGCGTTGGTGACCCCGGTCTCGGTGTAGGCGTATGCCTTGAGGGCGCCGTGATGGGTTGTGGCGATCACCGTCACCCCCGCGTCCCGGAACCGGTCGAGCATTGCGCGCGACAGGGCGATGCCTTCCTCGGGGTCGGTGCCGGTGCCCAGTTCGTCGATCAGCACCAGGGAACAGTCGGTTGCGGCGTTCATGATGGCGGCCAAGTTCTCCACGTGCGCAGAGAAGGTGGACAGGGATGCGGTGATCGACTGCTCGTCGCCGATGTCGGCGTAGATGCCGCGGTAGATCGGCAGGGTCGAGTCGGGAGCGGCCGGTATCTCCAGGCCTGCCTGATTCATCAGACACAGCAGTCCGACCGTCTTCAGACAGACGGTCTTGCCGCCCGTGTTGGGTCCGGTGATGATCATGATGCGCGCATCGGGAGTCATCGCGAGGTCCAGCGGCACCGCGGCGTCGCCCAGCTCGGGATGGCGCGCCCGGTGCAGGGCCAGGGGGCCGACCTGCGCTGCGGCGCCCGCGTGAGCCCGCGCATAGCGGGCCCGCGCCTGTACGCAGTCGAATCGGGCCGTGACCGCCACCGCGCGCTCCAGGTCGAGCCGCTTGAGCGCTACCTCGCCGGTCAGCTCGCGCAGCACGCGCCGCACCTCCGCCGCGTACCGGTCGCGGGCGGCCACCACGGCGTTGTTGGCCTCTACATCGCGCAACGGTTCGACGTAGAGGGTGGCGCCGCTCGCCGACATCTCGTGCACCACGCCCGGCACGCGCGCACGGTGGCTGGCCTTCAGCGGCACCACGGTGCGCCCGCCGCGCTGGGTGGGCACCGCGCCGTTGAAGCAGCCGCGCAGCGACGGATCGGCCATCAGCTCGCCGCCGCCGTTTCGATCTGCAACTGCAGGCGGCGCAGGTCGCGCTTCACCCGCGCCAGCTCCGGGACCGCGTGATCCTGAATCGTCCCGTCGACGCCCACCACGCGGAGCAGGTCCGCGCCCAGCGATCCCAGCAGCGGCAGCTGGGCGGACTGCGCGCTCAGCGCCGGGCGCTCGACCGGATCGGCGACCTCCGCAAGCGCGCCGCGGATCGCCTCCGTCGTGGCGGCAAGCCGCCCGACGGCCGCCAGCTCCTCGGGGTCGAGCGTCGGCGCGCCACGCCGCAGGCGGCCGAGCGGCGCGCCGATCTCCGGCAGATCCAACTCGGGCGGCTGGAAGCCGGACTCCAGCAGGCGCCGCAGCTCCACCGCCGGCGCCCGTTCGGCCAGCACCGACGGCGGATCGGTGTATACGCGGCTGGCCAGCACCTGCCGCCGTCCCGCCTCCCCAGCGCAGTACTCCGCGACCTGCGCGAACACGCCCGGCAGGCCGAGCAGCGCCGCCGCACGAGCCTCGGTCGCAGGGTCGCCGGCGGTGGACGTCGCTTCGGTCACGCGTGCGCTCGCTCGCGCTCGCGCTCGCGCACCTCGCGCAGCAGGCGCAGGTAGCTCTCGTAGCGGTCAGGATGGATCTGGTGCGCGTCCACCGCCGCCCGCACCGCGCAGCCCGGTTCGCCATCGCACAGGCATGCGCTGTACTCGCAGCGCAGCAGCCAGCGCTGGAAGTCGCGGAAGCGATGGCGGATGTCGCGCGCCTCGATGGCGCCCAGCTCCAGCGCGCGGATGCCGGGACTGTCGATCAGGCGGCCGCCGTCGGCGAGCTCCAGCAGCTCGGCGCGGATCGTCGTGTGCACGCCGCGATCGAACTTGCGCGACACGGCACCGGTACGGAGATCGACGCTCGGGTCCCAGACGTTCAGCAGGCTGGATTTGCCCGCGCCCGACTGCCCGCATATCAGCGTCAACCTCTGGCCGAGCACGGCACGCGCCTCCGCGGCGCCGGCACCCGTGGCAGCGGAGCACTCGACCACGCGGTAGCCCATCCGGCGGTATCGGCGATGCGTTCGGCCACCGTGGCGGGTGTGCCGAGATCGACCTTGTTCAGGATGATCAGACCGTCGACGCCGGCGTGCTCGGCAGCCACCAGCAGGCGGTCGATGAACCGCGGCCGGAAGGGCGGCGAGCTCGGCGCGGTCCGCAGGCCACCTGATCGACGTTGGCCGCCAGCACCTGCATCGCCCGTGCTTGCGACTCCAACGGTCGTATCTGGGGTGGTTCGTTCTGGCGACTGAGGTATCCCCAGCCGCCGGTCTCCTCGTAGGATGGGCCGACTCCACGAAGTCGCCCACCGCGATCGGCGCGTGCACGCGCTCTTCCGACCTGGAGCGTCTGCCCTTGATGCGGCACCGCATGGTCGCGCTCCGTCAACGTCGACGTCGTACACGCGCCGACTGCGTGCACCTGCCCGTGAGGATACTCACCGCGCGCGAACTGTCGCCCGTCTGACCGTCAATGGGGCGCGCAAGGGAGTGGGCCGGTATATGGCGCGGCAGCGGCATGTTCCGTGTACGTGACCCGCATGACGGCACCGGCACTCTGCAGCGTCCCCGCGTGCCCGACCGCGCTCACCGGCGAGCGCCGCTGCTTCGCCCATCTGGAGGACCCGCACGCATACCGGGAGCGTGCGGCGCACCGGCTTGCCGTCGACGGCGATCTTGCCTACCTCGACCTGAGTGGTTGCGGCTGCGGGATTCACGCACTGCGCGAACGGAGAAATGGTGGGGACCCGTCTGGTCGGAGCCGCGCTGGAACGAGTGGTCTTCGAGCGATGCCACCTGAGCCTGGTGTTCCTGCACGACGCGGTGCTGTCGCACTGCCGCTTCGTGGGCTGCCGCCTGTCGGCGGTGATCCTGGCAGGCAGCGAGCTCAGCGATTGCCAGTTCGACGACTGCGACATCCAGCGCTGCAACTTTCTCGCCGCGACCATCTCGCGCACGCTCTTCGAAAGCTGCGACCTCACCTCCTCGCGGTTCATCGGCGGCACGCTCCGGCAGGTGATCATGGACGACTGCAACCTCCATCACGCCCATCTGGAACTGGCCGACGTGGGCGACCTGGCCACACCCGGCTCCAACCTCGCGGAGGCGCATCGCCGCTGAAGCGCATGACGATCTCCACGCACTTCGCGGTCGGCGGCTTCGCCACCTGCTATCTGGTCGGGCCGGACGAGGGCGGCTACGGCGTCCTGATCGATCCGGGCTACCTGAACGCGGCCCTGCTCGGCCACATCGAGCAGCGCAACCTGCCCCCCAGTGCGGTGCTGCTGACCCACACGCACGCCAGTCACTGCGCCGGCGCCGCCGCCATTCAGAGAGTGTTCGGTGCCGAAATCTACGCCGCCGCCGCCGTCGCCGAACTGCCCATCAACCTGATCGCCGGGCGCCAGGAGCTGCGCATCGGTGCGCTCACCTTCGAGGTGTTGTCCACCCCGGGCCATTCGGACGATTCCGTCTGCTACGCGCTGCTCCCGGTGATATTCACCGGCGACACGCTGGCGGGGGGCACCATCGGCAGGGCCGCGACGCCGCAAGCGCGTGCCACCCTGCGGCGATCGGTCCGCGAGCGGCTGCTCTGCCGTGCCGACCATGAGGTGGTGCTGCCGGGCCACGGACCGCCGACCACGATAGGCATCGAGCGCCGCTTCAACGTCCACCTGCAGGACTGACCGGCCGCAGACAGTCGACGACGCCCGGCGTGGCCCGGAACCGCTGCGGCAACGGCGCGCGAAACCGCCGGGCCGCGTCCCCGCTCGGCAGCCGCAGCCGCAGCGAGGCGGCATGCAGCAGCATCGAAGCCGGCTCGGAACGCCGGCCGCGGCCGTAGACCACGTCGCCGGCCACCGGGCAGCCGAGCGTCGCAACGTGCACGCGCTAGCTGGTGGGTACGTCCGTGACCGGCGCCAGCAGCACCAACGAACGTTCACCCGCCAGCTCGCCGAGCACCGGTAGCGGGTTAGCGCCGGCCGGCCGCGGGCGACCACCGCGAAGCGGGTGCGGTCGCGGCCGTCGCGGCCGATCGGCAGGTCCACCGTCCCAGCCGCCGCCGGCGGGCGGCCATCGAGCACCGCGAGGTAGCGCTTGCGCACGCGGCGCAGGGCGAACTGGCGGGTCAGCGCAAAATGGGCTTCCGGGGACTTGGCGAAAATGATGACCCCGGAGGTCTCCTTGTCCAGCCGGTGCACCACGCCCGGCCGCACCGGCTCATCCGGGAACGCGTCACGCACGCGGTTGCAGTGGCCGAGCACGCCGTTCAGGAGGGTGCCGGTGCGATTTCCCGCGCCCGGATGGGTGACGATGCCGGCCGGCTTGTCCAGCACGATGGCGTGGGCATCTTCGTGGAGGATCGACAAGGCCATCTCCTCCGGGACGGCCGTCAGCGGCTCCGGTTCACGGTAGGTGACCGCGACGCGGTCGCCGCGATACAGGCGGGTCGCCAGCTTCGCGGGGCGGCCGTTGACGGTGATCTCGTCGACACGGGAGCGCGCCTGGCTGCGCGGAAACAGCCCCAGCCCGATCGCCAGATAACGGTCGAGACGCAACCCCACGAATCGATCATCCCCGACGACCGTCTCCGAAGACCTCACCGATCCGGGACATCCTCCCGCTCGATCCGGTGCATGTCGGCGTCGATCAGCGCGATCGCCACGGACAACGCCGCGGCACCGATGACGATCCCCAGCATCTCGGTCTCGGTGAGCCCGGCGCCGCCTCCGATCGGCCGCAACGGGAACGGCCGTACCTCCGGCGCGAAGCCGTGCGCGGCGTAGCGGGTGAAGTCGTAGAGCAAACGCACACCGAACAATGTCAGCGGCAGAGAGCCGATCGCCACCACCTCCGCGCGGACGCAGCGCGTGCGCCCATTCCGGAAACTCCGAGCGCTCGTACGGCACCGGATCGCTCAGCGCCCCCGCCGGGGACTCGGCCTGCGACCCGTCGCCCTCCTGGCCCCAGGCGCCGCCGGCCACCGCCGCGATCAGCAGCAGCACAGCGCCAGCAATCGGTTCAGGGTCGGCCCGGTCATGGCTCGGGCCGCGGCCCGAGCAGCGCGGTCCCCAGGCGGATCAAGGTAGCCCCTTCCTCGATCGCCAGCTCGAAATCCTGCGACATGCCCATCGACAAGCACCCCGGCGCCGGGATGATCCACGAGCAGACGCTCGTGCACCCGCCCGGAGCCGTGCGAACGAGGCGCGCACGACCGCCTCGTCATGGCTGTGGGCGCCGATTGTCATCACCCCTGCCAGCGGCAGATGCGGACATGAGTCGGCGATCTCGGACGCCGCCTCCAGAAGGGCGTCCTCGGTCCGAAACCCCGCCTTGGTCGGCTCGCCGGAGGCGTTCAGCTCCAGCAGGATCGCCATCGTTCGGTCGAGTGCGGCGCAGCGCCGTTCCAGTGCTGCGGCGGTGGGTACCGCGTCGATCGACTGCACCGCGTCGAACAGCCGTGCCGCGTCCTTGGCCTTGTTAGCGCTGCAGGTGGCCCACCAGATGCAGCTCGTATGGCCGGGAGGGGACGGCGTGCTTGCCCGCCGCCTCCTGTACGCGGTTCTCGCCCAACAGATTCAACCCGGCGGCGACCGCGGCCAGAACGTGATCACGCGGAAAGTTCTTGGTCACCGCCATCATCCGCACGGAGTCGGGCCGCCGCCCGGCGCGGGCGGCGGCCCGTACCGCACGCTCCCGTGCCGCGTCGTAGTTGTCGCGGATCCGCCGAACCCGCTCCCGCTCGGACGCCGACGAGTCCGCGTCGACCATGCAGGCCCCTCAGCGTAGCCGGCTCTCGGCCGGCCGTCCCCGGATTCCGGGACGGCGTCTGCGGCGCACGGCCTCCCTGCGCCGCCCGGCTCGCCGGACGTTCGCAGTCCCGGCGGAATGCGCAGAAGTAGCGATGAAAGCGATGATCGCCGGTGAGCTCGGGATGGAACGAGGTCGCCAGCATGCTGCCCCGGCGCACGGCCACAGGCCGCCCGTCGGGCAAGGCAGCCAACACCTGTACCCCGAGGCCCACCCGCTCCACCGCCGGAGCCCGGATGAAGACACCGCAGAACGGCGGAGCGCCCAGCTCCTCGACATCCAGATGTGCCTCGAAGCTCGCGACCTGACGGCCGTACGCGTTGCGCCGCACGGAGATGTCGAGCAGCCGCAACGGTTCCGGGCGCGGATCGAGCACCTCCTGAGCCAGCACGATCATGCCGGCGCAGGTTCCCCACACGGGCATGCCGCCGGCCAGGCGTTCCGTCAGCCGATCCGTCAGCTCGAAGGCATGCAGCAGGTTGATGATCGTGGTGCTCTCGCCACCGGGAATGATCAGCGCGTCGACCGCTTCGAGCTGCGTCGCGGTGCGCACCGGCCTGGCGGGCTCATCTATGGCGGCAAGGGCATGGAGATGTTCACGGACGTCGCCCTGCAGCGCCAGGACGCCCACCGCCATGCGTTACCAGCCGCGTACGGCGAGCTGTTCGCCTTCGGGAATCGCCGTCATCTCCAGCCCCCGCATCGGCTCGCCCAGCCCGCGCGAAACCTCGGCCAGGATGTCGGGATCGTCGTAGTTGGTCGTCGCCTTGACGATCGCTTCCGCCATGCGCTGCGGATTCTCGGACTTGAAGATGCCGGAGCCCACGAACACCCCGTCGACGCCGATCTGCATCATGAGCGCGGCGTCAGCCGGCGTGGCGATGCCGCCGGCGGCGAAGTTGACCACCGGCAGCGAGCCGTCCGCGCGCAACTGCGCCACCAGCTCGAACGGCGCCTGTATCTCCTTCGCGAACGCCGAGAGCTCGCTGTCGCCCAGGCCCTGCACCCGGCGCACCGCCTGCAACACGGTCCGTGCGTGGCGTACCGCCTCGACCACGTTGCCGGTACCGGCCTCTCCCTTGGTGCGGATCATGGCGGCGCCTTCGCGGATGCGGCGCAGCGCTTCACCCAGGTTCCGGCAACCGCATACGAACGGCACCCTGAAGTCGTGCTTCCATACGTGATTGACCTCATCGGCGGGCGTCAGCACCTCCGATTCGTCGATGTAGTCGATCTCCAGGGACTGCAGGACCTGCGCTTCCACGAAGTGGCCGATACGGCACTTGGCCATGACCGGAATCGTCACCACGCGCTTGATCTCCTCGATCTTGGTCGGATCGGCCATGCGCGCCACGCCTCCGGCCTTGCGGATATCGGCGGGCACGCGCTCGAGCGCCATCACCGAAACCGCGCCCGCGTCCTCAGCGATCTTGGCCTGGTCGGCGGTGACCACGTCCATGATCACCCCACCCTTCAACATCTGAGCCAGCCCGGTCTTGACCGTCCACGTACCGGTATCCTGCATCTCACCTGCCATGGCGAACTCCTCTCACCGGCCGGATCTTGCTCCCGGCCCTGGGAAACGAGAGTATACGGCCAAGCATCCGCTGCGGCCTACTGCCGGCAGCGTCATGGCTCAGTCCGGCCCAGTCAGTCCAGCACCCTGTCCGGCCGTTGTTCGCTCGCCGGCAGCGGGCACGATTCGACGCGGCCGAACCAGGCACGGCGCCGGCGGGCTACGAAACGGTACGCCGCGTCGCGCAACGGGCGCGGCAGCAGGCGCATCACCCGCCCCATGACCCCGAACCGACCGCCCATGAGCCGCAGCGTGCGTACCACCGCGTCGGCGGCCCGCATCGTCCGCGGCCCCTCGACCAACACCACCCAGTCGCCCTGCGTCCGGTCAGCCAGCGAAAGCAGCCGGCGCGCGGTCACGCCGTCAAGCGGCGCCACCCGCAGCCGGCCGGCGCCATCCGCGTCGACGACCAGGCGCGACAGGCGGCGGCAGAGTACGCAGTCACCATCGACGAACAGGATCGCGCAGCCGCCGTCGGAGACGGAACACGTCTTCACGGCAACCAGCGTGGCGTCGCCGCCGCGACGATCACCGCACGCTCGCGCCCGGTGAGGTCGAACACCACCACCTCGGGCTCCGGATAGGGGACGTCCAGCCGCGAACGCTGCGCCGCTATGAGGTCTCCACCGGGTGCGAACACGATTTCGCGATAGGTGAGCCGGGGCGGCGTGGCAAGCGGCACGGCCTCGAAGTGCGGCCCCCCCGCGTCGGTCGCCAGCCACAACTCCTCCCCGGCGTCGGCCGAACGGATGAAGGCGAAACGGCCGCCGTCCGCCGCCCACGCCGGCGACCGGCCACCGCCGTGCTCCGGGCTGAGCGCTGTGCGGACCGACAGATCCATCAGGTCGATGGATATCAGCACGTCCGTGACCTGTCCGCTCTCGTCGCGCAGGTCTGACGTCAGCAGGGTGAGGGCGCCCGGACGCCACGCCGCCGGAGCGTCGGCCCGGGTCGCGACGAGCACCGTGCGACCATCGGCTATGCCGACGATGCGCAAGCCCCCTTCCAGCGGCGATACGAACGCCACCCACGCCCCGTCGGACGACCAGCGAGGGTCGAAGCCGATCACCTCCTGCTGGAGAAGCGGGCGGTCATCGCCGCTGACCGGATCGAGCAGCCAGGGACGGGGCGGCAACGGTAGCCGCCGTTGCGAGAAGACGATGGCGGTCCCGTCGGGCGCCCAGCGAGCGGCACTGCACTCCGCATCGCCGCAGTCCAGCAGCTCGCGCGAACCCCCGCCCTGCAGATCGACCAGCCAGAGGTCCGCCGCGAACACGTCGGTGCCCAGCGTGGCGACCAGCGTACCGCCGTCGGGGGCGCGGTGGAAGTCGCGCACCGGATGTTCGAACGACGCCAGCGTCTGTTCGTCGCCGACACGTTCCGGTCCGTCGCCTCCACCCGCGATCACGGTGCGGGCGGCGATGCGGGTCCGCTCGGCCGCGCCTTCGCTCACGTACGCGATGCGCAGCGTACCGGTGTCGAAGCTCCATTGCAGCGGCGCTCGCAGCCGGCGTCCGGAAGCTGCCCGCAGCGTACCGTCGAGACGCACCGTATAGCTCGTGCGCGCGGACAGCGTGCGACCCGGATCGAATCGCAGCGTGCGGTTGCCCCAGCGCAACGATCCGGCGACCGGCGGCTCGATCGCCAACGTCACCGACCGCCCGGCCCGGTCGACCGGCTCCGAGAAGCGAATCTCGATCGTTGCAAGCGTCGAAACCCCTGCCGCGCCGGCTTCCGGCGTCACCTCCACGACCTGCAGCCCGACCCGATCGCCGATGGCGATCGCCGCCAACGCGACGGCGGCTCACGTCGTCTCATGTCGCAAGCGCTCGTTTGTGTCGTATCGATCGCTCGCCGCATGCGTCAGTAGTACAGGTAGGGAACCGGCGGTGGCTCGATCGGGACCACCTCATCCGCGACCAGGACCGGCATCCGTTCTCCGCCGATCTCACCCACGGCAAACCGCCCGGCGACCGTAAGCCACTGGCCATCCGGCACCATGGCCAGCTCCGGAGCCTGTAGCGACGATCCCGATGGGCGTGGCGTCGGCCACGCAGCAACTCAGCAGGAAACGGCTCAGCTGCACCTGATAGGGGCCGAGGTGTACGTCACGGTGCACGAACCCGGTGATCTGCGCTCCCTGACCGGCGAACCGCTCCGGATCGTCCGCCACGTGGAACTCCACCAGCCAATCCAACATCGACCGGGCTGCCGGTTCCGCGGCGGCCCACCGCGTATGGCGTCGGCGGCGCTCGGCGTGTGCCAGACTGGCGACGTGCTCCGGTTGCGAGCGACAAACGCGACAGGGCTGTCTCACGGCAGTCACTCGCCAGCGACGGCAGTGCGCGAATAGCACCCGATCCAGCGCGCTCTCAGCACCCGCATGCCGTGTCAGCCGCTGAGTCGCTCTAGAGCACGGCGCCATGCGGTGCCGGTTAGCGCCAGCGCCATGACTCGAGCCCCGCCACCGCCACCCAGGTGAGCCATTCGTAGCGCGGGTTGATGTAGTACACCAGCGTGCCGGTGAGCAGGCGCTGCAGCAGGATCGCCACGATGCCGTACAGCACCACCGCCGCCAGCAACCGCGACCGGTCGAGCCCGGCCCTCACGCCCATGGCACCAGATTGTGCACGATGATCGCTGCCGTGAACGTCAGTGACCAACGGGATCGCGACCAGGTAGATCACGGCGTTGGCGCGGAAGACGCTCATGAACAATAGCGTGCTCTTGACGTCCACCATCGGCCCGAATACCAGGAACGCCAGAATCGATGCCGGCGCGAAGGTGCTGGTGAACGCCAACGCCAGGAACGCGTCGACCGACGAGCACACCGACAGCAGGTACCCGAGCCCGAGCATCGTCGCAACCGATCCGGCGCCGCCGCGGCCGATGTCCAGCAGGACCGACTGCGGCATCAGGGTCTGCAGCAGCGCTGCCAGGGCGCAGCCGATGACCAGGTAGCGGCCCATGTCGAACAGATCGGTGGAGCCGTGCAGCAACGCGTCCACCACGAACGCGCCGACGCGGCGCCTGCGCGGCATGCCGGCGCCATTCGCTCATGGCCGTCATGCGGGCGTGATCGTGCGTCGTGTAGTACAGGCCTCGTCCTTCGGATGGCCGTGCCGCCGGCCAGCAGGATGTCGGCCGGGCGAGCTTGGCGAAACACCGTGGCCACCGTGGCGGCGACGATCAGGGTGAGTCCCAAGCGGCCGAGAGAGCATCCAGCCGAACCCGAACGCCGTCGCCGTGCTGGCGATCACCAACGGATTGAGACCGGCGCTCCGAGCAGAAAGGCGATGGCGACCGGCGGCGGGAGTCCCTTGCTCAACAGGCGCCGGACGACCAGCACCACTCCGCACTCACAGACCGGGAAGACCATTCCCAGAGCCGCGCCGACCAGCACGCCGATTGCCGGGCCGCTTCGGCACCCAGCGGGCGAGCGTCCGCGTGCTCACACCCACCTCGATCACACCGGACAAAAGGGCGCCGATCGCCACGAACGGCGCTGCCTCGATGAAGATGCCCAGGAAGATCGTGGTGAATGCCTGCAGTCGATCGGACCAGGTTACCGGATCGAACGCCTGGTCCGCGTTCGGGTTCGCAGCACGCGGCCGGCAAGCGTCGCGCCCAACACGATGGCGCCGGCGCCGGCCGCGAACAGAAGCCAGCCGCGCCGTGCTGCGGCGACAGAGTGCTCGGTCATTGTCTCGATGGGCGGTGACGGGCTCGAACCGCCGACCTCCTGGGTGTAAACCAGGCGCTCTCCCAACTGAGCTAACCGCCCTCCCGGTCGACAGCGGCGTGCGACGTGCCGACCGCACCCCATAGTGGAACGGTCGGCGCGTGCCGGTATAGCGCCGGCAGCACCGAGTCCTTCGGCCTCGCTTCTGCCCCCATCCGCATCCTCGCTAGGAGTCTGTCGAATCTGGCGCTTGCGCGGCATCTCCGGCAGACTCATAGTCGCCCGCGATGTCTGCCATCGGACGCCTTCTGATCGCCGCGGGCGCGGCCTTCGCCGTGGTTGCGGCGGCAGCCGTCGCGCTGGCACTGAACGACGACCGGCCCGCGCCCGAACGCTTCGTGCCGTTGCGCGCCCCCGTTCGGGCGCCCTACCCGGGGATCTCGCTACGGGGATTGGTAGCGCCCTGGCGGGTCGCCCTGCAGGTCGGCCATCTGCACACGGACCAGTACCCGCCCGAGCTGGCGCATCGACGCACGGCGACCGGCGCCAGCGCCGCCGGCGTGTCGGAAGTCGACGTCAATCAGGCCGTGGCGGAGGCGGCCGCCGCCCTGCTGCGCCAGCGTGACATCGACGTGGTGCTGCTGCCGGCGACCGTCCCCCCCGAGTTCGACGCCGATGCGTTCGTGTCGATTCACGCCGATGGCGGCGCCAGCTCCGGCTACAAGGTTTCACCGCCGTGGAGGGCCTCCTCCGCATCCCGCCGACTGAGCGCCCTGCTGCGCGAGCACTACGGGAAGGTTACCGGGATGCGCGAGGACCTGAACGGGGTGACCTACAACATGCGGGGCTACTACGCCTTCGGCGGCCGATTTCGGCATGCCATCGCGGTCACCACCCCCGCGGCGATCCTGGAGATGGGCTACCTCACCGACCCGAGGGACCGCGCATTCCTGGTGGCCCATCCCGAGCGGGCCGCACGCGCCATCGCCGACGGCGTGCTGGCGTTCCTGGAGGAGCGCGATCCGCTGGACCCGACGGCGGTCATCCCGCCCGCACCGACCGTCCGCTGGCCTGCCGGCAGATCGGTGCCACTGCACGCCGCGCCGACCCGGGACTCCACCGTCCGCTCCTACGTGCGGCCCACGGATCTGCTGCTCGCCCTGGGTCGTGACGGCGACTGGTACGACGTTCGCGTCCGCGGCAGCTACCCGCGACTTCGGCTGGATCCACGCCGAAGATCTGACGAGTGGGGAGCGGCAACCTTGACCACGCACTAGGGGCGTGGTACAGGATCGGGGGTGTCGTACGAATCCCGGGTGCTCGAGTGCAGCGTGCTGGTCCTCAACAGTTCATACGCGGTCCTGCGCCTGGTCAGCGCGCGACGGGCGTTCGTGCTGCTGGTGCGGCAGGCCGCCGAGGTGATCACCATCGACGGCGGCCACTATGAGTCCTTCGACTTCGCCAGGTGGACGGACCGGTCCTTCGTCCTCGCCGGGGCAGGCGACGACCATCTAGACTGGGTGCACACGGCGACGCTGACGCTTGCCGTGCCGCGCATCATCCGGTTGACGGATTATCACGGCTTCCCGCGGCAAGGGGTGGCCCTGACGCGGCGCAACGTCTACGCCCGCGACGGCAACGTCTGTCAATACTGCGGCAAGCGGCTGGCAGCCCGCCAACTCACGATCGACCACGTGATCCCGCGCTCGCTCGGCGGCACCGAGTCGTGGTCCAATCTGGTCACCGCCTGCATGCCCTGCAACACGCGCAAGGGCGGTCGGAGCCCGCGGTCCGCCGGCATGCTGCTCACTCGCAGGCCCGTGGGAGCCACACCGGAATCCGCTGATCCTGCTGCGGCTGCGAAGCCCCAAGTACGACTCCTGGCGTGTCTTCCTGAACGAGCCGGCAGACCGGCTCACGGCAGGAGACTCGGGTTGCCGCGTGGCGCGTGAATGCCGTGCGGCCTCAGTAGGTGAACTGACCGACCCCGAACACCATGCCGGCGCTCGCCGGCACCAGTACGACGGTCGCCCCGCTTGAGCCGGCCGTCCGCCTCGTGTCGGCCCACCATGGCACGGCGGAATGCGTGGCGCGATCACAGGGTGCCCCAAAGACCGACGGAAACACACGCGCTAGAACGACACTTTGCACGGCACTGATCGCATGCCCTGCCTGGCGCGCGGTAGCGACGCGCTGACGCGGCGTGCGGGATGGAAGTAGATGTCCGGCGCGTTCAGATCGCCCACCGCGCGGCGCACCAGCGGCAACAGGTACTGCTCCGGCCGCGCGAACAGCTCATGGCCATACGCCACGAAGTTGTTCACGCCGTTGAGCGCGATCCGCTCCGAAGCCTCCACGAAGTCCTCATATCCGGCCAGCGGAATGTTGCACAGGCCGCACAGCTCGGGCACCGAGTGGTAGTCGAAGCACCACTCGGCGTCCGAGGCGGTGACGATGGTGGCCGTCGCCGCTTCGCCGATGGTGTAGGTGGGGAACGTGTACTCGAGCTGCTCGATGCCCTTGACCTTGAAGTTCTCGGGGTACCCGTGCTCCTTGTAGTTGAATTCGCCGTTGATGATCATCGCGGTTCGGAGCGTGCCCGCGCGCAGGAAGCGGTACGCGACGTCCAGCGCGCGCATCAGCTCATGCAGGCGTCGGCTATGTCGAAGCACGAGCAGGTCAGGCCGACGGCACGCGCGTAGAAGTAGGCGTTCGCGGGTTCCAGGAACCCCTTGCCCACCCCGCAGTAGATCAGCAGATCGATGTCCGCCGGCGCCACCGACGCCTGCTCCAGCGCCTGCAGCATCGCTTGCTCGACCAGGTCGCTGGCGCGTTCACCGTGCTGCTCATCCCGCACGTAGCGCGTGACCGAGCCGGTGCGTTTCAGCAGCCCGCGCACCAGCCGCTGGTACTTGCGCAGCACCCGCGGCTCGACGCCGTTGCTGCACTCTTCCAGCAACGCGACGATCCCATCATTGGTGATCAGCCGTGAAGGGTGCTTGAGGGCGATCGACGCGATGCGCATGAGGTTGGACCGCCGGCGTGGGTACGCCAAGGGGGCGACCGGCACCGTACCACGCGCGGGCGCTTCGCGGAACCCCGGCGGCAGCGCCCGGCTGGCTGCGCGGGTCGGATGGCGGTATGCTTTTGGCTCCCGCGACTGCCGAGCCCCGCTCGGGCCGGCGCCCACCGGAGCGAAGTCCCATGCAGCCTACCCCGTTACCGAATGCCAAGCCGCCCGGCGAAGCGTTCGCCGAACTCTACCGGACCGTCTGCCGCCTGCGCGCGCCCGACGGCTGCCCGTGGGATCGCGAGCAAACGCCGCAATCGATGCGGACGATGCTGCTGGAGGAGGCGTTCGAGGCGATCACCGCGATCGATACCGGCGACGACGCCAACCTCCGGGAGGAACTGGGCGACGTGGTGCTGATCGCCACCATGATCGCTCGCATGAAGGAGCAGGAAGCCGCGTTCTCCGCCGCCGATGTGCTGACCGAGGTGGTCGACAAGCTGCGCCGCCGCGGCATCCGCACGTATTTCCCCCTGCGGCCGGGGCCGGAGACGCCCCTCCGGCCGGCGGTTATCCCGGCGACGCCGACGGCGTGCTGCGCCAATGGGAGCGCATCAAGCAGGGAGAGCGAAGCGAAGGCGAACAGCGCCCTTCCGCGCTGGAGTCGGTCGGCTCCTCACCCAGCCCGCTGCGCCGTGCGGCCGATTTGCAGACCGCCGCCGCGGCCGTCGGTTTCGACTGGGACAACGCCCGCCCGGTGTTCGCAAAGGTGGCCGAGGAACTGGCCGAAGTCGATCAGGCAACGGGACTGGCTCTGCAGCGCTCCGAAGAGGAACTGGGCGATCTGCTGTTCGCGGTTGTCAACCTGGCCCGTCACCTGCGGGTGGACCCGCTGCTGGCGCTCAACGGCGCCAACGAACGATTTCGACGCCGGTTTCAGGAAGTGGAGCGCCGCGTGCGCGAGGCCGGCGCAACCCTGGGCGAAGTGCCGTTGGCGGAGCTTGACCGCCATTGGGAGGCCGTCAAGCGCGACGAGAAGCGCACGCCGCCGGCCGACCCCGGCTGCAGCAGGGCCAGCAGCATGCCGACCGCCAGCAGCCCCGTCCACACGCGGACCCGCCGTAGGAAACGAAGATCAACGGGATTCCCGTGATCGGCATGATGCCGCTCGCCACGCCGATGTTAACCAGCACGTGGGTGGCGAACATGCCGACGATCCCGGTGGCATCGCGAAACATCGCGCCCCGACCGGCAGGCGCGAAGCGCGCCGGCGGCAGATCGCGATCGATCGCATCAGGACCACCGCGAACAGCCCCAGCACCAGCAACGAGCCGCGAAATCCCCACTCCTCGGCCAGGATGGAAAAGATGAAGTCGGTGCTCTGCTGAGGCAGGAACTGATAGTGGCTCTGCGTGCCCTGCAGATATCCCTTTCCAGCCAGCCCGCCCGCGCCCACCGCCGTCCTTCGACTGGATGATGTTCCAGCCGGCGCCGAGCAGATCGGAATGCGGGTCCAGGAACGCCGCCAACCGAACGATCTGGTAGGGCTTGAGAAGCGACCGTACCAGGGCCGAGCCCGTCACGCCGCCGAGGATATATGCCAATATCCGACCCAGTACAGCCACCGTCATGCGGTTGACATCCAATACCCCCCGCGATTAATCCAGGGCCAAACTAGTCGCGCAGAGCGCCCCCGCGGCAAGGCGTACGCTGCCGGGATCGAGCAGCGCCGCAGCGGCCATGCTCAGGGCGCCGTCCGGGCCCAAGTCCGGCAACACCGCCATGGCGAAGGTGACGATGACCGCGCCAAGGAGGAACGCGAGATGGCGGATCTCGGCTCCCGACACCAGCGCCGCCGACGCAGAAACCATGGCACGTAAAGGGAGTGGGGG
>CASHTH010003454.1:0-35733 GCA_030341885.1 Geodia barretti
GCGGCCCCGGTCGCGGGATGGCATCGTCTCTGCGGCTTCAGTCGTTCGCATGGTCGGATGCCTCTGCGGGCGAAATGTCTGGGGCGTCCCCTATGCCCCCAGCCCGGCATTGGGTGGAAAAGCCGTGCGATTCCAACACAGCGGTCCCTTCTTCAGAAAACAAAAAGGTGACGAACGTTGCGGCCTGCTCCGGCTGCGTGCTGTCCCGGACCGGGGCAATAGAATAGGCTGCAGATATGTTGAGATGGGCTGGTATCTCCATGCGTTGCAGATCTGTGATACCAACGAGGTCACTGGCGTAGACGACGCCGGCATCGGCCTCGCCCAATTGCAGTTTGCTGAGTATGCCGCGCACATTCTGTTCTTCGGACACGATATTGGCTTCGAAGCCGGCACGAAAACCGGGGCCAAGGCGGTCGTCCTGCGCGGCATTGGCCAGAAACTGACGCGTGTACCGGCCGATGGGCACGGCTCCGGCACCGATAATCCGATAATCTTATGGCCGTGCTGGGCCAACTTCAGCAGGGAATCGATCTCGGGCAAGGCGTCTGTGCTCGCGGGTGATGCACCGCAGGCGGCGGCCGGCCGTAGCCGATCATCAACCGATTGCAAGCAAATGTCTTCACGCTCGTCTTCTCAATTCGTCCGGCATCAATAGCCGCCTGCATCTGCGTCTCGTTGGCGGAGGCGAAGATGTCGGCGCGCGCCCCCTCGCGCAGTTGACCGGCTAGCTGCTGGGAACCGGCAAAGTTGAAGACAACGTTACCCGTATGACCGCTACGGCTGAACGACTGGGATACTTGTTGGAAGACATCGGTGAGGGACGCGGCTGCGAAGATCGTGACTACGGCTGTTTCGGATGATGACGCTCTGCCGGCAATTTGCCCGAGGCACCCGACCAGCAGCAGATTACCCAGCAATAGAGCAGCCGCTGCGTTGAGCATACAGACGCGCGGCAACCTCCGATTCTGCGCAAGCGTATCCCTCTGCAAGACTCTCTTCCTTCTCCATTGAACTTCTGTGTTGGAGGCATGCGAACAGGATACGCTGGACGCCGCCGGAATCCGCCTGAGTGCAGTTGTTGTCGAACGCAGACACAACGATGGCACGGATTTGACGATAGCAGTGAGCTGTAGCCGTGTCAAATTCAGACAGTTTCCACTCTGGCCGCCGCCCGCGGGACAGGCCCAGCGCGCACGCCGCGCCCAGGGAAGCGGCCCGGGGCTGTCTCAGTCTGGCTCTCTCAATTTGACCGCGCCAACTGTCCGGAGGATGGAGCCGGTGGCAATCGAACCGCGCTGTCGGCGCTCTACGCTATCGGCGTTCTAATCTGTTCAGGTCAGTATGGTATGATCGAGCATGGCTGCTAGATGATGGGGCAGGGGCAAACTGAACGGCAACAGGGGCAACGTCTCCTGGCCGCGTAAGCCAACGGGATGACAGGGGGAGCGGTGACAGAACAAGCAGCGGAATGGAATGAATTCGTCAGCAGCCATGCGGCCGGCCATCTCTTGCAGACGAGTGAATGGGCAACGTTGAAATGCCGCTTCGGCTGGTGGGCCAGATGGGTTCTGCTGCCGGCATCTGAAGCTGACGGCGCGGCGCGGGCCGGGGCGCTGATCCTCTTTCGCAGGAGCATGGGCCAGGTTCTCGCATACGTCCCCAGAGGTCCGCTTGTGGACTGGTCCGACGCGACGACGACCGAGGCTGTGGTGGCGCGCATGTGCGCTGTTGCCCGGCAGGAGGGGGCGTTCGCGTTGAAGATCGAGCCGGACCTGCTGGACACGGCCGCCAACCGGCAACTGCTTCGGGCGGCCGGCTTCCATCCCAGCCCCCAGACAATCCAGCCTCGCAGCACGGTTGTCGTCGATTTGCAGCCGGACGTCGATACGATCCTGGCGCGGATGAAGAGCAAATGGCGCTACAACATCCGGCTGGCGGCGCGCAAGGGCGTATGCGTGCGGGAGCTTGAGACGCATGAGCTGCCCCAGTTTCAGCAACTGATGGAGGAGACAGGAACGCGGGACGGTTTTCCCGTCCACAGCGCCGCCTACTACCAGGACGCCTACGAACTGCTGGCGTCCCGCTGGGGCACCTTCCTGCTGGCTTCTTATGACGGCGAACCGTTGGCCAGCATCGCCGTGTTTGCCGTCGGTTCGACCGCCTGCTACCTGTGGGGAGCCAGCAACAGCCGCCATCGCAACCTGATGCCCAACCATGCGCTCCAATGGGAAGCGATGCGCTGGGCCAAGCAACGTGGCTGCACACGGTATGATCTCTGGGGCATTCCCGATGAGATCGGCGCCATCGCCACCGGTCTCTGGGCGGAAGGGAGAGGAGTTGTCCACGCACGAGAAGGCGCGGTGGACGTGAATGAATGCGCTCCACAGGGGCAACCTTTTTCTTGTTTTTGCGTTTTCCGTTTCAAACAGGGCTTTGGCGGCGCGGTTGAGCGCACGGTCGGAGCGTGGGACCTGCCCCTGCGACGACCGGTCTATGGTCTCTATCGGGGTGCGCTGTTGGCGAAAGAACGGGCCGCCAACAGTAAGCACAGGGTGAAGAGGCGAGAGGAACAAGCGAAGACTTCCTCTCACTCCTCCATGTGAATCTGGAGCCGGTGGTGACGGCGGTGGCGTGGGAAGAGCTGTTGACGCAGCTGCCGCCCGATAGTGGTCACGTGCTGCAAAGTTGGCTGTGGGGTGCGGTCAAGGCCGGCAGCGGTTGGCGGGTTGAGCGTTGGCGCGTGCAGCGGGGCGGGCGCCTCTTGGGGGGCTTTTTCAGTGGCGTGTGGGTCAGCGACGGCGCGGCGCTGCCTACTGCGGGTGGCCTTTACAGTGCGCAAGGAGCCCCGATGCTGGATTGGTCGGATGACGAAGCAACTGCGCTGGTGTTGGCGCAGATCGAAGAACTGTGCCGCCGGCGGGGCTGCTTGCAAGTGAAAATCGATCCTGATGTCGGCGAAGAGCATGCGGATGGGAAGCGCCTGCAGCAACTGCTGGCCCAGCGCAAATGGCGTTTCAGTCCGGAGCAGATTCAATTCAAGAATACTGGATTTACGGACATTACCCAGGCGGATGAGCAGCTACTGGCCTTGTTCAAGAGCAAATGGCGCTATAACATCCGGCTGGCCGAACGACGGGGCGTGACCGTCCGCCGCGGCGGTGTTGCCGATCTGCCGGGCTTCTATCGACTCTACCAGGAGACGAGCGCGCGCGATGGTTTTCTGATCCGCCCATTCGCCTACTACGAGGCGTTGTGGCGCATGTTTCTGGAGATGCAGAGGGTCGAGGGGTCGCGAACCGGGGGGACGCTGTTGTTGGCCGAGCATCCGCAGGAGTCACAGCCTGTAGCCGGACTGTTTCTGCTCCGTCACGGTCGCCAGACTCTTTATTTCAACGGGGCCAGCAGTGTGCGGCGGCGACGCGATATGCCCAACTATCTGTTGCAGTGGCGGGCATTGCAGTGGGCCAAGGATCAGGGCTGCACAGTCTATGATTGGTGGGGCGCGCCGTCAAGTCCGGACGATCCGAGCGATCCACTCCAGGGGGTTTGGCGTTTCAAAGAGGGTTTTGCGGCCCGAATAGCCGTGCATACGGGGGCGTGGGACTGGTCGCCCAGCCCGCTACTGTGGCACGGCTACCACGGGGGAAAGTCTCTGCTGCTGGAGTTGATGCGTAGGCGGCGCCGTTAGTGGTTGACGGCCCGTGGTCAGTCAATCACCAGCCGCCGGCAACTGGCCTACCCGGACAGGATGGCATCGTCGGGGATGGCGATTGGTGTGTCCGAGTCATTTGACAGGGTGACGTCGCCTTCGATCGTGACAGAGGCGCCGAAAGTGTAGGGGCCGGTGACGGTAAAGCTGCCGCAGCGGAGCAGGGAAGGCGGCCCTTGCGGAAAGCGTTCCTGGATCTGTTCGATGAACTGGTAGAAACGGTCATCCAGTTCGACAAGGGGTGCGCCGGCAGGGAAAGGACCGGTGCCTCGGCGCGGATCCAGACCAATGCACTGTTGCTGGTTCAGCCGGTAGGCATCGGAACGTAGCGCAAGGAGGTCATTGCATCGTTTGACCGGCAGAAAGCGGTCGCGCGGCACTTTGATCGCCTGCGCGCCTTCGAATGCGGAGATCGCCAAGCCGACCGCGGTTTCCAGTTGGAAGACTGGCGGGGAGTCGGGGTGAGAAGGGTCCACCGGCCTATTGTTGACGATCATCGGCAGATCCAGGAAACCCTCTCGTTCATGCAGCAATTTCTGCAGAGAGGGCAGATGAATCCACAGATTGTTGGTATTGAACAGCCGGTAACGGTCGATGTCCTGGAATTGCGCGACCTCCTCTGGCGGACACTGGGCAATCTCGCGCAGCAGAAGCCGCCCATCGGAACTTTGGGCGAGGTGGCCTCCCTTGCGGTCGGCCGCGGTGCGGGCGGTCACTTCCATCAGAAAGGGTAGGTTGCGGGCCGCGAAAAAGCCGAGAATGTCGGTGTCAACGGTTGCGCCCAAGTTGTCGGCGTTGCTGACGAACATGTATTCGTAACCGAGAGCCAGCATCTGTCTGAGCAGGCTGCTGGTGTGCAGAGTAAGGTAGATGTCGCCGTGACCGGGTGGGCACCACTCCTTTGTCGGGTCTTGATGCCATTCGACGGGCTGCAGGGTGTCCTGCCAGATTTTGGGCACTTTGTTTTGCAGAAAGTCGAGAGGCAGGGCCCCAGCGTCGCCTTTGGCGAGCTTTGGGTAGGCGGTCAGTGCCTGCTGGGTTGCTTCCTGCGTGCTATAGCTGTTCATAAAAATGAGGGGCAGTCGGGCGGTCATCTGCTGGCGCAGGTGCAGGACATGGCGGACAATCATATCCAGAAATCGTAACCCATCTTTCACCATCAGCAGCGATCTCGGCCCATGCAGCCCCATGGTGGCGCCGAGTCCACCGTTCAGTTTCACGACCACGAGCCGGTCGAGCGCGTCCAAGCCCTCTGCATGGAAACCAGTGGCGGTGGACCTGTCGGCTATTTCTGCTGGCGGGCGGGCGTATGCACCGGGGATGTAACCTGTGGCGCCGGCGCCGAGCTTGGCGTAGTAATGTTCAAAGCTGCGAATCAGCAGGTCGTCCAGACCCGCGCGTTGCATCTTCTGGCGAACCGGTGCGAATGACACCGTGGGTTTTCGACCCATTCAATAACCTCGGAGTTGCGTGATGTTTGGGGTTCACTGATGGTTGGCGTGGTTCCCTCGTTACCAGCCGACCGCGCAACCGTCCTTGCGCGGGTCGCTGCCTCCAGTCAGGACGCCGCTTTCCGGATCGCGGACGATAATCTGGCCGCCGCCGAAACCGCCCCGTCCCGCCCCGTTGACCGGTACCAGTTGATGTCCGCGGCGGGCCATTTCCGCCAGGATGTCGTAATCCCAGCCTTCTTCGATCGTCAACCTGCCGCCGGCTTCGTCCGCGCCTAAGCCCGCATGCGGGCCGCTCAAGGACCAGCGCGGCATGTCCAGGGCCTGCTGGGGACTCATGCCCAAAGCGGCCATATTGACCAGCATCTGTAGATGTCCCTGGGGCTGCATATAGCCGCCCATCACACCGAAGCTGGCATGCAACGCGCCGCCGCGGGTGGTCATCGCCGGGATGATCGTGTGATAGGGGCGCTTGTTGGGAGCGAGACAGTTGGGATGGTCGGGGTCAAAAACGAAGAGCGCGGCCCGGTTCTGCAGACTGACACCGCTCCCGGGCACAACCAGCCCGCTGCCGGTTCCCTGGTAGAGGCTATTGATAAAACTGCACGCGTTCCCCTGGCCGTCGGCGGTGGTCAGATAGACAGTATCCGAACCCGCCATGGGATAACCGCAGGAGATCGACGTTGCGGCCCGCTGCGGGTCAATCTCCTGGCGCCGCTGCTCGGCATAGGCGCGGCTGGTGAGTGCGTCCAGGGGGATCGGCACCACATCGACATCGCAAACCCACTGCTGGGCCTCGGCGTAGCCAATGCGCATACACTCCACCAGCGTGTGCAGACGATCGACGCTGGACATATCGGCCAGGTCAAAGCCGTCCGCTAGGTTGGCGGCGATGATGGCGGCCAGCCCCTGGCCGTTTGGTGGGCATTCGTAGAGACGAACATCGCCGAAATCGGCGGTGATAGGCTCCTGCCAAGTGCTGGTATGGGCGGCCATATCTTGCGGCGTGATCCAACCGCCATAGCGCTGCACGTGCTCGCTCAGACTGCGAGCGAATTCGCCGGCGTAGATCGCTTTCTTGCCGTCGGCGGCGATGGCCCGCAGCGTCTGCCCCAGAGTGGGAATGCGCATTACCTGCCCGGCCTGCGGCGCCCGTCCATTGATGAGAAGCTCATGACCGCTCGGCTGCTGCGGCCCATTGTCCAGATCGCTGCTGACCCAGCCCGGTGAACGCAGAAGTTTCGCTGTCTGGCCGGCCCAGCCTTGCCCGATCCATTCGGTGACGGGGTAGCCCTCTTCGGCCAGATGGATGGCCGGTTTGAGTACATCGGCCAGCGTCATGTCGCCGTGCCTTTCCAGCAGATCGCTCCACCCGGCGACGGTTCCGGGGATGCTGACGCTGTGGCCCGTAAATTGGGGCATGCGGGAATAACCAAGACGGCGCAGTTCGTCGATGGATGCGGCGCTTGCGGAGCGGCCAGACCCGTTGAGCGCGGTCACACGTTCGGTTTTGGCATCCCAATAGAGGGCGAAACAGTCGCCGCCTATGCCGGTGGAGATCGGCTCGACGACATTCAGAGCTGCGGCTGTTGCGATAGCGGCGTCCGCCGCGTTGCCGCCCGCCTGCAGCATCGACAATCCTGCCTGGGCAGCCAGTGGTTGGCTGGTAGCGACCAGTCCGTTGCGTGCCAGGACATTGCTGCGGCGGGAGCGAAAAACAAAATCGAAATTCATGGGCTGATCTTTCCGAAGCGTTTCGAAACGGTCAAATGGAATGGACTTCTGATAATAGTCGATTGGTAGGGAATAGGCAAAGCGGTTAAGGATCGTGTCTGGGCCGTAGCCAAGACGCCCGGGCGCCCCCCTCCTAAGAATTCAGTTCTTTTTGGCGGAACTACGCGGCTACGGTAGACTACTTGAAGAGTGTTCATTCCATTTCCGCCTGGTTGCCATCATGCTCCTGAACTTGGTGTCTGCGGCAACCGAATTTTTTTATTCGGCGTCCCGGTTAAGTAACTGCCAATGGGTTTCCTTGTTGAGGCCATTGCCAACATTGCACCTTATATTTATGCAACGTGTGGTCTGCTGGCGCTATTTCAACTCTATCGCACGTGGCAGGTGCGCGTCGAGCGGCGTCAGGCGGTCTTTTCCCTGGAGCGAGACAAAGCGCTCGACGATCTGTATCGCATTTTCCTTTCAGCGTTGTTGATGCTTGTGGTGATGGGATTCACCTATTTCGCCAGCACAACGCTGCGCGAGGCAATGATCGCGGTGGAGTCATCCTCAGTTCTTTCATCGGCGGACGACTCTTCGACAGCCCCCAATACATCTTTCTCGGCGTTGATCCCGACGCCGACTTTCACGCCGGAACAACCGACGGCAACCCCGGCGCCGACCCGCATCGTGCTCTCCACACCTGTGCCGAATAATCCAGAGGAAGATACGCAGCCAGAGCAGCTTACTCCTTCGCCCAAACCCCTTCCTGTTTCCCCGGCATTGTGCCCGGACGGGCGTGCAGTCATACTATCGCCGGGAAACGGGGCGATAGTAAGCGGAATTGTACCGATTGTGGGTACGGCCCAGCACGATCAATTTGATTTCTACAAGTTGGAGCACGCGCCCGGAGGAGCCAATCAGAATTTCAACTATTTTGACGGCGCTGAAAGCCCGGTGGTCGGTGGGCTTCTTGGCAATCTGAACAGCAGTGCCATGGCGAACGGCACCTATGTGATTCAGGTCGTGGTGGTGGATACCACGGGTAACTATCCGGAACCCTGTCGCGTGACGGTCACGATACAGAATTGATGACGGCGGGAGTTGTGAAATGCGCCACCGCTTCGATGTTTGAGCGCGGACGATGAACAATAAATTCCTGCGTTTTGGGAAAACTCTGGTTGACGGGCGCAGCCTGATATGGGGGAATCCACTGGCGGCCGGTGTCGTTTTCGCCATTGTGATTTCGCTGTTTCTGCTTATGTCGCTCCTGCTGCGCGATGTGAATCGGGTCGCCTTGCCAACGGCCGTCAGCAGGTCGACCACTGTTGCGGCGCTGCAAGCGGAGTCGCCGACCACCACACCGCCGGTTTCTTCCCTGTCCATCGACAGACCGCTGGCATTGACGGACAGCCCGACCCCTGGCGCTACCGCGCTGGCGACCCATACGGGCGTCGCGACCGTTCCCCCAACGGCAACCGGAACATCTACTTCTACGGCAACGGCGACAGTAAGCCCCTCACCAACGCTGACGCCAACCATTTCGGCGACACCCACAGCGACGCCAACGCCGACAGCGACGGAACCATATGTGCCGATCAGTGTCTTCCCGTCGGAAATTGAAATTGGCGCGCCCGACAATGTAACGGGGAGCATCGTTCTGTTCCCTGCCCGTCTGCGGGCCGGCCCCTCCACGCAGGATGACGTATTAGCGCGCCTGGGCCAGGATGTCCAGGCCACCATAGGGGGCATCGTCGCCAGCGGTACGTGGGTCCTGTTGAAAGTAACGGATCCGAGGACCGAGTTGGACGGGAAGGAAGGTTGGATGGCGGTCGAGTTAATGGAAATCGACGGCGATCTGACGACACTGCTGCGCTACACAGATGAAGGCATTCGCATACGGCCGTTCGGCTCGCGCCCGCCCGGCATTGGGATCAGGGTGACACCCTCACTGGTTGCAACAACCGAGTTGGTGACGACCACGTTCACGGCCACCCCGATCGAGCTGCTTACAATTACGGCCACGCCTTTGGCAACGCTGACGCCGACGCCGACAGACACGGCGACCGCCACGCCATCCTTGACACCAACACCAACATCGACACCGACGCAAACAGCAACACCACAGCCACGGTAACATTCACCCCAACCCCAACGCCGACTGCCACGGCTACGCCACGGCAACACTGACGCCGACGCCACACACCCACGCCAACGCGGGCTACGTCGGCGCAAGCAGCGGACTACGACTACATACCCACAGAATCGTCCGCCGTGGTCCTGCAACCAGCGCAGGTCCCTCCTCCCCAGCCTGATGAGTTTGCAGCGACCGTTCTCGGCGAGACGGTTCCGCCGATTTTGCAGAACCGATCTCCGTTCGGACGGATAGTGGTGAGGTCCTGCTGCTGGAGATTGACCCGGTTAAGGAGCAGGTGGTGATGTGGAGCGGAATCTTTGGGGCGTCCCGGGGTGAATGGCTGGACGCCGGGGCGGATTTCCTCTGGCCTGGTACACAGGTCTATGTGGCAGGTCGGAAAGATGATGGTGGTCGCGTGATTGTCTCTAGCATGCGCGTGGTCTCCCCGCCCGAGTTCCAGCGCGTGAAACGCATGGATGTGCCCACCTTCGGCGCGGCCAGGAAGAGCGGAAAGGCTGTTGCACTGCTGGGGAGGCGTGGCGACCCCGGCGTCTTCCTCTTGCACCAGGATGGTGTTGTGACGGTTGTCCGCGAGACCGGCCAGAGTGTGCTGCCCATCTATGACGGCGCAGAAGGATTCGTCGTTCCCGACGCCAACGCGCCGGCGGACCGGAATGGCTTCCTGTATGTGCGCGGGGACGGTATCGGACTGTCGTTCCAGGCCTATCCCTTCCAGGGAATGCGGGGAATCGCAGCCGACGGGCGCGGCGATCTCTGGTGGATCGAAGTGCCGCAGGTTGGTCTGGCCCAGTGGCGGCTATGGCACTACGACAGCCAGAATGGGCAGATTGTTCTGCGGGTGCAGGCTTCTACGTCCCTGTTGGGGGGGAGAGCCAACAACACAATTGAGCCAACGCTGATCGCAGTTCTGTCCGGCGCCGGAGAGGCGCGTTCGTTTGTCATTGATACCGCCGATCTGGATGCAGGGCGTCAGTATACCGGTCTGTACCGGGTCGAACTGAATGCAGACGGAGAGATCGATGTGAGGCGGCTGGCGCCTGAGGGCATCTATCGCGGGCCGTTCCAGCTTAGCCCCGGCAACAGCCGTCTGGCCCATCTGGCATATGACCCTCAGCATCCGAGCTTGACGGTCGGTTTTGTGCGTCCTTCCAATCAACTGTGGGTGCGGGAGATGACCGCCAACGGGGCGGGGGCCCGCGGCCGGTTGAGCGCGCAAACCCAAACCCGATTCGAGTTCTTCGCACCGCAGCTGGCCTGGCGGGACGATGATCGGCTTCTTCTTGCTCGCAGCCGTTTTTCACCCCAAGGCGTATTCTCGCTGGAGATATTCGGCATCACCGAGGTGGATCTGCGGCAGACGGGTTCAGCAGCCCGTTCTTCGTATCTGTACCCGCTGGGCGATGTGGTCGGGGATTTTGCTGCCTGCGCAGATGACTCCGTATTGATCAGTGTGAGGTCGGGCAACAGGGTTCCACGGCTGGAAGAGTGGAGTGGTGAGGGCCGGCCACAGATGCGAGGCCAGTTGCCAGGGTATTTCGACCGCATCTTCCTCTGCTGGCAGCGTTATTCCGGTCCTGTTCGGATTCGCCGGTGATGCGTGGTCAGTGGGCCGGTAGCAACTGCAATATGGCCGGATGGCTTGTTACACTTCGCTGGCATCACACATCTGATCTTGGGAATCATCGGCGTTATCCTCGGCGCGTTACTGGTGATCTGGTGGTCCCAGCAGACGGGCCGTTGGTACGCGGCTTTCGCCGGCGCGCTTCTGTTCAGTATGGTGTTGAATGTGGCGGCCTTCTATCTCTTCGTCGTGCCACCTCACAGCGCTGGATGCATTGACCTCTGCCCCGGTCGTATTGGCTATCCTCTCCCCTTCGCCACACTTTCCCCCAGCGGCGCAGTTCAGATCTATATCGGCGACTTTCTCCTGAACCTGCTGCTGCTGTGGCTGCTGTTGTTCGGGGGTGTGGTTGTCTGGCGTATTCTGAGCGAGGCTGTCCAGCTAAGAGAGAGGGGGCTGCGTTTTCGGCTGCTGTCTTTTGTGGCGTTCGTTCTGTTGTCCTGGGGATTGTTGCCCCGCTATTTCAGCCCGCCGGCCGCGCATGTGACCGGTGATGAGTTACGGCTTTCGGTCAATGCCCGTCGCGCCGCCGAAACAACCTACGGAGTTACCGGCTTGTGGGTCCACCGTCTGGCTCTGGAGGATATTCGCTACGTTCCCCTGGAGGTTCCTGATGTCTTCGGCGGCACCAACAAGCCACAGGCACAGGTCTGCCTGCGAGGGTATACTTACTTTTATCTTCCCTGGCGCCGCTATCGGGTGAAGCTCGATCAGACAGGAGTCACCGCCCTGAATTTCGAGGAGCTATCCCTGACCGGAAGCTGCTGGCAGCCGTTAACACCAGCGGCCAGCGGCCAGTGAATCTGCTGACCACTGGCCGCTGACCACCAAACTTAGCTCGGGCTGTAAAGCTCTGTTTCCGGGAAGAAGGCCGCCCACGCAAACCAGAAGTGATCGAAATGGAGTACAGGGGTCAAATTCTCGCCGGCCAGGGGGCCGTCGGTCGCTTTGCCCAGAATGTCCCAGGTGCTGCCGGTTTCGGCGTCGCTGAAGGTGCCATCCTCGTTGGCCGAGAAGGTCAGGAGTTGATCCCCAAGTTGGCGTTCGAAGACGGCTACCGTACCGATGTCGCGGCCGCTGCTGATGACAGCGGTGTCCAACGCGCTGGCCAGCCCGGCTTTGTGGAAAATAGCAAGCTCAGCCCCACCGAACGAGTCGTGGACCACCCTGGCCTCCTCCAACGCTGCAAACGGATAGGCGATGGCGTCGGTCTCTGTCGTCAGTCCAAGAACACGTTCGGCCGGCTTGAGACGGGCATCAGGTGTGCCCAAAAAGAGGAAGGGCCGGGATGTGCTGTCGTAACCCACATACGGGTTGTATCCGTAGTTGCGGGGCATGTTCGGCCGCGCCAGCACATCTCCATCCGGATGGGCGACTTTGAAGTCCCCCCAGGAGAGCACCTGGCTGGAAAGGAAGTTCAACTGCTCGCCTGCATACTTGCCAATGATTCCTTCGCCGGTGAACTGTTGCCACCAGGTCTCTGTCTGGCGGTCGTACATGATCAGGTCACTAAATCATTCTTCAAAAATGAAAGTGGGATATAGGGATGGCTTGAAGCACCAAAAAGGAAAACAACAAGGTGTCATTACACTCCAAAGTTGCACAAAGCAACATGACACCATGCCTATATCTTTGTTCGATATTAAACTTTGCTTATAAAGATATAGGGATGGTGTCATGTAGCTTTGTGCAACTTTGCAGTGTAATGACCCCTTGTTTCTTCCTTCTTGGTGCTTCAAGCCATCCCTATATCCCCCATTATTGAAGAAAAGATTTTTCCACTTGTTTCCACTATTTTTAAAAGCTCATGACAACACTGCACTTATTGTTACTGTCACTCTGATGCTCATGGGCATGTTGTAGATAGGGCTACCATAGAAAAATTACACAAATTGTGTAACTGTTGAAAGTAGTAGCTAATGGGGGGGGGGGGGCTACATACCCCATTCACCTCATGTATTGTCTTCAACAAGGATGTAAGCACATGGTTGTGGTTTCATGAGCAGGCTTTGGTAATCAGGCTACAACCTGGGGGGACAAACAAAGAAGGTCCATTTGACTGAGTGTCCCGCAAAGCTCGCGTTCGGCGTAACACCGCTCCAAGTTGCTCTTCGTGCAAATGGAAATGTGCACACTTACTCACAGAAGGTACTGGAGGCTGAGAGTTCCTCTGCAGGTCTGCCAACTCGCCCGGTAATACGCTCGCAAGCGCATTGGACAACGGTCCCTGCCTGGCGCATGCGTGGGGCTCACTGATGCTGAGTTAGCAGCAAATGGTGTTGTTCAGTGTCGACCATGGAAGAGCTCCATGATCTACCGTAGTGACTAGCGGGCAAGAAGAAACGATCGCTTGATGTCCGTGCACACCTCCGGCGAAATTGGAGACCTTCAGTGAAAAAATCAGTGCTTCAACTGGTATATACTGGTAAGGAGATAGTTGGGAAGAAGAAGAAGAAGAAGAAGAAGAAAAGAATATGATGACACGAAAATCGCGTATGAGCGAAATCGCGCGTGGACGACTTAAGGTGCGTATGAGGACTTGGGGGATATGTATAGGTAGATATGAGCCCGTAGACTATTGCTAGTGTGTTTTGAAGGCCAAGAGAGTGATTCTCACCGATCGTTTTGTACGCGGATCACGTGAGATTTCACCCGTGTCATCCCTATATAGAGAGTCTACCAACTCTCTTATAGGTGGAGGAATACAATGACTTTCTGCTCTCTGTGTATAGTCTTATAATAACTGTAACTGAATGCAACTAACACTTATTCCAGGGAACATGGTGTTCTGGAGGTGTTCAAACATCCGAGACACAACTGCTGAGTTGGCATAGGTGAAGTTGGCAATTGTGAAGGTTTCTCCTTCAGGAAGACCACTTTCATCCGCAGCTTCTCTGTTTAGTGTCTCACTCTCCAGCAAGGTCTAAATCAAAGGAATTGTGTTTTTTTTAGTTTATGATCTGCACGTATAAACTTGCCGGCTATTGTTTTGCTTAAGGCATAAGCATAAGCAAGAGTGGCTTCATTGCACTGGTAGGCATAAGGAAAAATGTAGTCAGCAAACTCTTCCAAATTGTTCTGGCTATTGATGTCCCTCCTCACAACTTCGTGGTAAAGTGAGTTGAATTCTGAAAGGGTCTGAAGAAAACAGCATGTTATTCTGTTAATAACGGTGACTCTGACGTGCATAACAAAAACTTTGAAAGTAAACACACATGCAATTCCATGAATGGAAAACACGCACTATGTTTGGTTCAGCTGTGTACTCATCTTGCTCTCTAGGGAACTGAGACGAAACAGCAGCCATGCTATAGAGGAGGACATGGGCTCTCTCCTCAGCAGTGCAGTTGGTGGATGGTGCATCCATCTCCCACCACTGTCTCACATACCAGCCAAAAGTTATGATGACATACTTGGGATAATGAAATCCACGTCTGTATGCCTGCAGCCAATGACTTGCTAGAGCAACAAGAGCTTCTTGACTTATTGTCGTACCTCACAAAGTGCATCCCTTGCATGAGGACTGTACATTGCCAACACATATATTCTGGTTTCTGAGTTCTTAAGAAAGTATGATGGTTTTGTTAACTTATAATACACATGCACAATGCTGGTGATCAATATCAAATGCACATAAAGTAGCTAGCTACCATCTCATAATTGTTTCAAATTTCAAAACTAATGTCTCGCATGAATGTTTTTTAACACTATAAAGCTACTGGAAAGAATAGATCTGAGGAATAAAACAACTTACAAAAGCGTTAATGCTTGGCACAGTTTCCTCACTTCTAAACCGTATTTCTGTGTACTCCACTGCATTCTTATCCAACATATCCTTCAAAACATCCATAGTCTAAAGAATATTATTAATGAGCTATAATAGGAGCATATTTCATTATGGACATCAGCTCACTGCAGTGAAGACATTTTCATCCTGAGCAACAAGTCGGACTTTCCTCCAACCAAAATGTTGAATTATTCCAAAAAATCCATGCGCACCAAGCAGATTTGTGGCTACAAGCTGGAAGTAGTACCTAGAATTCAATGTTGCAGCATCGAACAAAGGAAGCATCATGCAGGAATAAAGAGTGAAGGTAACATACTGCTATATAGAGGAGTTTTACTATACCTAAATCTTTCTCTATTTTGCAGGTCTGGTTCCCTGGAAGGTGCTCTACAAGAAAATGGATGTATGGAATGTACATCAACACAGAGCTGATCCCAGCACATTCAATGGGCAACTTTGATCAAAGCTTGCAATCACGCAATTATCTAAATAACCTCTGCTTGTAAGTTCTCGCCATGAGAATTATGATATTGCAGCCAGTGGGACACTAAAATGTGTCATAGCACATCTCACATAAAACGCTGACTCTTAACTAAAGCAGAAAGGCCTGATTATAATTATTATACGAGAGAATGAATGTGAGGAAGCTGCGTATAAAAGCTAGCTAGCTATAACTCAACATAGAGACACTTAGCTAAAAGCCAGGCCACTCAGCATTTTCCCGTTCAGAGTGGCTACCTACATACCTGGGAGTCGGTGAGGGTGTAGTGAAGACTGTATCCAGGGAGGATGGAGGGTTCCCTGTTGATGTAGTCCAGTGCTATCTGGATTCCCGGCAGTGCTCCGATGCTCTTGTAGCTGCTCCAACCAAAAGAAAGTACTACTGCGAAATACAGCGGTGTCCGGCCATCCGTATCGTTGACTGGGGGATATATCTGGTGGTAGGGCCACTGACTGGATGTTAGGGCTGCTTGTAAGGCAATAGTCAGGTGGAACCATAACATTCGCAACATCTTTCTTTAGTCTCTGTGGAAACAGCGGTACTGCTGTACTCTGCTCGGAAGGATGGCTAAACTGCTTCTCTCGTATTTGTTTACGGACATATAAATGGGGAGAGGAGCAAGTTAAACCAAATTCACAACTCCAGCGGCAGTGGACTGAATTTCAGATAACGTGCCGCTGGCTGTCGCAAGCCAATACTCTCGAGGGGTCAGCCCTCGGAAAAATCGGCTGCGGCCCCTCTCTCCTCAAGCTGCCCGTGGTGCGATACGTGAACGAAGGCACAATATTGACTTACCTGGCCACTGCGTAGGCCGCAAATAAAACACTCTGGGCAACGCCAACAGCCTACATATATCCCAGCTCGGCGAGTCATAAGCGCGTCCCGAATAGCTACTTGCTACAAAGGAAGCCGCCGGGCGGCGCGCGTTTTGCGATCGGTACGTATTTTTTGATGCTTGGATACACTAAACAGCCGAGCAAATAATGAAGTGATCCCAGTATCTATATATATACGTTACCAACACATAAAGAGAGGTGATATGACATGTCTGAACATAAACAGAGAAGACATGCTGAACACCCAGTGAAGGGGCTCACCGTGAGAGATCAGGTACTTGTCGTACACTCCATGAGCCATGCCGTAGCGGTGCGCTGTCCACCACCGGGCACTGTCAGCACGCAATCCGCAACCACGGCACTACTACTGCTCATGCTCAGACTTTCCCATACCTACTAATTATTGAAACACATCATGACCTTTTTTGACTGCAATCTAGCTAAAGAGCTAAGAGTTGGGGGAATTTTCTCATTTTTGATGCTGAGAGAGAGACAGCACAGGTGCAAGCCAGCAGAAGGCTGTCTGATCTAGAGCATGTGCCGAGAGTTGAGGAGAGATCGACTTGAAGGAGGGTTCCACCTAATAGGGCTCAGCTAGCAGCAATACAAAGCAGCGGTCCACACCGTATATCCTGACCCATTGTGGACGCTTCCTATGCCATCGAACCGAAGAAACTCTGTTGACCCCAGAAGCCCCTGGCGCCGAGTGGCGCATCAGGCGGCTCGCTGGATGCCGAATTATCCACTTCGAGTGCGTTCCACGTGAAGTTCTCGGCGCTGGCGCGGCAGGATCACGGCGAGACAGAGGATCGTGTCAAGCATCAATGGGTAGAGAGTTGGAGTCTTTCTTTGCAGGTTATACCAGCCTTGGCAAGAGTCCCACGATCTGTGTTTTGGACAGCGACAGCCAACCGCGTACGATATGGAGAGTAAACTCATACACACCTCTCCTTTCTCACGACACGCCCCCCCTTTTCTCCGCTCTTTTTATCGGCAATGCGTTGGGTGGAGTGAAATATTGATAATTGAGCGGAGCATCGCGTGTGCTCTCGTGCTAGCTAGCTCCGACCTCTCCTTTCGTCTCTTTCTTTCTCTGTTCGGCTTTTGCCGCCTGGGCTGGGGGCCCCCCCCCCCCCCCCCCGTGGGGTGGTAGGCTAAAAACCGCTGTTCCCTATAATTTTTTGCAAGAGGACTGTGGAATGGAAAGAACTTCTCTTCTGCCCCTGCTGCAGCTCCCGCGGTGAGTAGTACTACAAGCCAGTACCTCGCCTTTTTTTGTTTCTATGAAAGCATCGCGCCACTGTGATTTTCGCAGGGAAGGGAACCGAAGATACTTTTATATACACCGGTCGCTGCTGCCCAGGGTTCCAGGGAGGTCAGGTTACTGAAGCAATCGTGCTTGTTGCTCTGCGTTTGTCGTTTGTTGTCCAACTCGTTACTGGAATCCGTAGTGTTAGCAATAATTCCCGTAACCACATGTAGTAGCTGACCGTCGCTGTCTACCTGCTTACACATAGTTTTGCCATGCCCACATATGTAATACAATACACTACTCCTACGGAAGGCATCTCAAACAATTGCAGCGTTTCTAGGTGAGTGCTCCCTTACTTTCATTGAAACCAAATTATTGTCCGGTAATGTGATATAACGATAGCAGTCTTGTCGCATTCACTTTCTTTTTCTCCTCCCATCCTTTCTCTCTGCTCCCTCCCTTCATCCCTCCTCTTCCCTGTCAGCTCTTTCTCTCTCTCGTTCTCTCTCTCCGCTCTTTTCCCTATTAACTCTATCCTCCCTCCCTCCTCTCACTCTGGCCCTCATGCGGGTGGAGAAAGGAGCTAGATACAATGGCCCACAGTAGAGGTGAGGGAGGTGGAACTGGTGGAACTACACCAAAACCAAACCCCAAACCCCTCGGCCTCTGCTGGACAGACTCCTAGTAACATGATCTAGCACACGCAAACAGAACAACAGGTATGTAGTACGTACATTAATGTTTGTATGACGATAACAATTAACAGAAGCATGTGAGAAAGTCATGTACATTTTCATCCCAGAAACCTTTCTCTTTACACCGACTGTACTGGAATAAGAAAAGATTTTCTTGCCACTTTTTGCATTCTTGCACATTATTATACATAATCAGCCTATGCTTCGATCAATACAACGCTAATGTCATATTGTCATAGGCTTCAAGCGGGTGAAACAGCAATTTCGGCTGCAAATTTGGTGCGTGGGGTATTTAGTTGAGTGGATCGAACAATCAACCAAAGCTCTCCCCCACAATTAGTTATCTCAATTTCCCACTCTTGTAAGAAGAACCAGTGCTAACAGGAGGAGCTAAAGCGGTGATGACTACATGTTGTTGCTACAGGTGGTGAAGAGGCTGCTAGTGAGACGTCCACTACTGGCCCTGAGGTGACTGTCACTGGAGCTGGATCCGTTCAATAGTGGGGTTTACTTAGATGGACAGTAGAAAGAGAGAGAAGATGGAGAAGATGGAGAGAGAGGGAGGGAGTGAGACAGAGGTTGTCGTGTTTGCAAGGTAGCAGAGAAAGTGTGTTGTGTCTGTCTGGGTTCACATTCATGTTGCCATCACCTTAGAAACTGCTGTAACACAGATGCATGCCTGCTATAATTTTGCTGATATTCTGTGCATCATGCATTCATATTCACATTGCAAATGTAGATTCGTCACTGCCACGTTGTTTTGTTCCTTCTCCTCCTCTCCCTCTTCTTCTTCCTCCCCCCTCCTCTCCTTCCCACTTCTCCTCACACTGTGCACTGTACACCACCAGACCCCATAGACCTGACACAGGAGGACAATGCTCTGCAGAAGGCCCTGGCACTCAGTCTCCAGGAGATGCAGCAGGGCTCCACCGGAGGACCGCAGATCAGCCTCACATAATCCTGCCCTCGTGTGCCTTGTAGATTACGCATAGCTTAACAATTTGATGGACATCTTATATTGCAGTTTGTCGTTCAGTGCTGGACATCGGTAAAGTTTGCTGCAGGGAGCTTTGTGTAGTATGTGCACTGTACATGCACGTTTATATACAACCTGTCGAGGCGAAGTTTTCAAATTTGATCGTGTCCCATCTATGAAGTGCCAAGGAATTCATGCCCGTCAACCTACTGCTTTACCTCATTTGCTGATTTTGATATCTTGAGCTGGTAGTATTTGAGACCTGTATCTTGTCATACTTCATCTCCTCTCCCTCCCTCCCTCCCTCCCTCCCTCTCTCTCCCACCGTACAGGGCTCTAGAGGCCAGTCTGGCAGAGAGGCAGGGGGCCCTCCAGCAGATCGGACTCTCTCTCGCTGGCATCTCTGTGGATCCTCTCAACCCCCACGAGAGACAGCGACTCGGGCACAACCCTGTCGGCTTGAGAACATCGGCAACACTTGCTGGTTCAGTGCCGTCATACAGGTCAGATTATACACACACATACTACATACATACATACATACATACATACATACATACATACATATTACATACATACATACACACATACATACGTACACACATACATACGTACATACATACGTACACACATACATACGTACACACATACATACGTACACCTCAACAGTGCAACACCAGTTAATCACACATACATGGACATGTACACGAAAAAATAACGCTAAAGTCGCTGTGTGAGATTTTGTGCATGTTTGTACTCACTCGAAAGCATGTATGTAAATTGCACTATGCCAAGGGGAAATTTAGGCCGTGCTTAGGGACATTGACACAGTTGTGATCTGGTTTGGAGAATTCATGCGCCACCTTGATTTACATAGGAAGAATCCGAATTAAAAGTGGCATGTAAACACGCCTTACTTTTTCACAGTAACGCATGGTGACTATTTGCACTGCATACTCCAGCTATAGAATGGTTGGTTAGGCATTTCCTACCTCCAACTTGAATGATAAAAGTACGAAAAGTTTAGGGCACTCTCATTCTCCAGCTACTGTGCAGGTATTCAGGATGGTTAGTTGCCGTTTTGTTTGCTAAAAGTGTAGGAAAGATATGTGTTGCTGAAATAGCTAGTGATGTCGTTTATGTTGGTTACTAATGCTTGTGTAAGCAAATTACTGCTCTAATGTTAGTCCCATGTATGGCATAATTGACTAGCCAGTACAGCAAGCAAGACTACCATAGTCTTGCTTGCAAGCAAGACTAATACCATGTTTCCCTAACAATGTACCTTTGTTTGGTTGATGCTAGCCAACACTTTGTCACGTGAGCAGTTGAGCTCTTTACAATCACCAACATTGGCTGCTGTATTCACTTTCATCTGCACCTGAAACCACCATGTACATATCTGTCCAATACCCCCAAAACACCCCTCAACCCGCTCTCTGAACCACATCAGTGTTGTCCACACTGAAGTCACATTGAGCCAATTAGTCTTGTCCACACCATGCTATGCTAACATCCCAGATAATGTGGACATCCATATAACTTACTTTCTGAAACAACATACACACCATACCAACAGCCCAGATTGTGGACTTCTGAAATATTATAATTAATCCGCATCAATATTGTCCACACTGCTCTACCACTGCTTATAATGGGAACACAGAACATCAACCAATGACTGCTCTTCTAACCTTTGTACCAACCTTTTCCAGCAATTCACACAAGTTTCTCTACGTACACGTGGTGTGGCTACTGTCTCTGTTGTGTTTCCCCCACTCCTCTCCAGTCTCTATTCCATATCCCGGGAGTTCCGTTCGGTGGTGCTCCAGTTCCAGCCGCCGGCACTGCCCTCCCCGGACCAGCCACACCACCACTGCCTCCTCTTCCTCGTGGAGCTGCGCAGACTGTTTGCTCTCCTCCTGGCTACCAGACGCAAGTACATCAACCCTCAGAGTGCCATTCAGGTATTCAAATCCTAATTAAAAGTGGCATGTTTGTAAATGCACCTGACAGGGACTGTTTCCAATGCACACTCCAGCTATAGATTGGTAACAAGAATTGTTGGTTTTTTCCTTTCTTTTGTCCCACTTGCATGCTAAAAGTACGAAAAGTGTAGGGCACTCTAGCACTGCATTCATTCTCCAGCTATACTATAGCACTAGAGCAGTTTACAACAGTTTTCTCTAATTTGTGGGTGTCAGCCACATTATTTTGTATTAATATACTAGAAAATAGAGGTCTTGGTGCTGTTTCTATTGGTACATTATAGGCGCTGAAGGCTGCGTTCACGGAGCAGGCGTCTGTGACGGTGGTACAGCAAGACGTCAGCGAATTCACCCACAAGCTGTTGGAGTGGATTGAGATTGCCTTCAAGACTGCCAGTGGTGGAAGTAACATGTGAGTGTGAGTGACAATGTCAGATATTTCCACTTGTATACATTGGCCGTGTGGCCTCATTCGCTCTTGCGTTAGGCTTGGTTCACAATAGCCTTGTCGCGACATGCCACGCCGCGAGGATAGCATTTGCGGCAGCACGTGATGGGGAAATGCGACATATTGTGATCCTATATAGCAATGTAGCAACAACACGTACAAACGTCTTTTCCTGATTGTGAAAAACTGTTACTGTTACAGCAATGCAAACTTCTATCAAACACACATAATACGCTACTTTTGGGTCTTTTACTTCTGGCCCTTCTGGAAGTTAGCTGGTGTACTAGTTAGCTAATTACGAGAAGGAATTCTGCTCTGGCGAGGGGCGACGCTGCAAGCAGTGGCATACGATCCGCAGGACGAGGAACCACCTTCCTGAAAACGCAAACACAGAAAGCAGAATTCCTTTGAGCAAGCCTTGCAGGTCATGTGCTTGCACTGGCCACCGTGCTCAATGAGGGAGCCACAGCATGGGCATGCTCGAATGGAGGGGGCTTTGACTCCTTTCAGATAGGAAATTTCCACCTCTGGGCAGTTTCTAAGTTGCTCGATAAGCTCTTGAGCATTGCACTTGTCGTTCCCACACCTCTTGTTGGTGGGATTTCCGATCCATTCTTGCTTGCAGTCCCAACAAAAATTGTACGTTTTACCATTCTTTTTGGAGCAAATTCGGCACACGACACACAGATCTGACTCACACATCCTCTCACTAAAGTTCTTGCAGCTGGAACACTCTGATATCTTTGGATCTTTCTGGCAGTAATTCAGAGACATGCACTCCTGGAGAACAGTTATCTCCTGGTCAGTAGCACCACCGTACTTTCGAATTGTGTCCGTGTCCCACAACTGTTTGCAAAGACAGCAGTGAACCTCAGTTTTTCTGTTGACGCAGATCTCTCTCCAGCTGTATTCAATCAGGCCTTCAGGGGAGAGGGTGTGACCGCAGGGCATTCGGACATTCTCTCCATCAGTGAACATTATCATGCAGTCTTCATCACTGCGGGGAACCGAAGGGTCGATTTTACGGACATGTGGCTGTGGTGGTCGTTGTGCTCCACCAACCAGACGCATAACAAGGAAAATTGTCGCATTGTTGGTAATACGGTAGGAACTTAGCTTCTTTCCACCTTCCATTTGCTTTCCTTCAAATATTAGCCTTTGCTCTGAAGGAGGCAACCCAGTCCTCTCTTGAATGAGCTTTTTCACGGTATCTACCGGAATGTTCTGTAAAAAAGGCCCATCAATTAATATTCTTAGCAGACTAGCTAGTTAAATATACTTAGTCTTGAAGTCATGGTGAAATTGCTACAGCTACGGTCCATCAACTCACTGTTGGATCATCCTCCTGAATGAAATTCATTGTCTTCCCTTCCTGTCCTTTCACAAAGAGGTTCCAGCTCGGCATGCTTGGTTTTACTCTGGAGATTAGATAACCCTCTCTTGAGAAAGATCTGTATGAGTGACTCAGTGCAAGGGTAGCTTTTATACAATGTTTTTGGGGAAACCCCAGGGGATCTCCCTGCCATAAAGCGGTTCCAGCTCGGCATGCTTGGTTTTACTCTGGAGATTAGACAACCCTCTCTTGAGAAAGATCTGTATGAGTGACTCAGTGCAAGGGTAGCGGTTATACAATGTTTTTGGGGAAACCCCAGGGGATCTCCCTGCCACAAAGAGGTTCCAGCTCGGCATGCTTCGTTTTACTCTAGAGATTAGACAACCCTCTCTTGAGAAAGATCTGTATGAGTGACTCAGTGCAAGGGTAGCTTTTATACCATGTTTTTGGGGAAACCCCAGGGGATCTCCCTGCCTGTCATACACAAGGAGTATTATACACACTGTCATCTTCAGCATGCTAACACAGCAATGAGCTTGCACTGAATGAATACCGTTTTCTCCAGACAGATCCATCAGAGCAACATGACACAACAAAATATGAATGTGCAGGTGTGTCACTGTGTCTCATTCAACTTTTACCTACAAGTACCTGTTAGCTATATACAAAACTACAAAACAACTACAATTGGCTCTAGCATTTTTGAGCAGACTTGGGAGGAAATATTTGATTTGTGAACTTGATGTAGTCCTAGAAGCCTTATTACACTAAAGTTATGATTCGACATTTATCAGGTTCTCAATACTTCCAATACGTCACCATACCCACCATCAAGTGTTCTACTACCAGTGGAGTTTGCTTACAAGAAGGGGTAGTTCTGGCTTCCTGATGGATGCAGTCTTGTGCAATAGTTGCAATGTTACTTTCAAAAAGAGGTTCCAAAAATGAGATTACAACAATACTTCCTCCTATAGCACCGTTAGATCAACAGGCAATCTTATGCACAGGGTATACAGTGGGTCCCGGTTAATATCATACACGGTGTGCATCCAAAAAATATGATAATATGCGGGATATTCTATAATGCGGGTGCGTACACTGTGTATACTCCGGGTGTGTATACTGTGTATACCAATGTATATTGTGAACTATATATACATAGGGCACAATGCAGTTTGTTTAGCTAAGCTGATGAAGCTAGGCTAGCTCAGCTGTTTACATAAGCTAATGAAGCCAGGTGGAGAATGGAGAGTTGCAAAACTCCAGCCCAAGGTTGTAGAATGCCTAATTACGCATGCGCAATAATGACAATATGCGGGCAAAAAATTTTTGTGGTAATATATAGGCGGGATATGACATTATCCGTATTTATAAAACGGAGTAAAATGTATGGGAAAGCATAGGAAATGGCTTTGGATTTCAAGTTTGTATGATTATAAACGGGATATTCTAATAGCAGTAAGGGGGTGTGGCTCGCCAACAGCCGATCGACGCGAGTCGCGACTCTTTCGATTCCCCTGATGACGTAGCGTATAGCGCTGCTATTTTCGTCGCGATATCTGCTGTCTAGCCCGAGTTATCGAATTTGAAGTTCGCGCCGTTTTGTCTTCGTGCGCATGCTCAACCTCGGAATGTGTGGGCGCGCGCGGATGGTATGGTGCAAAGGTCAACGATACCTTCTACTGGAATGTTCTTGCGAGGGAATTCGTAGAGGGATGACGACATGATATTACTCCGCGCCGGCGCAGCGCGCGCAAGGCGCGAGGGCGCGCGCTCTCTACAGCGATCGTATACGCATGCGCAAGAAAGCAAGGGCCAGTCAGTAGTATAGTGGAGAGGTGGAAGATGTGTGGGAGCGTGGGACGGTACAGTACTGCTGGTCACAGGCTAGGAAATGGATAGGTCAAAGGCCGAGGCCTTGCAACTTGCGGTGGAGCGGCGAGGAATGCTAAAGGCCGTATGTGAGAACGTATAAGTTGTGCATAATCACTCTTCCGTCTTTTCTCCCCCATCTGCCACTTATTTCCTTCCTCTTTCTCTTCCTGCTCCTCTTCTTTGAATGGCATGATCTGCAAGAGGTGCCAAACTCGGCGAGCTAAGCTTACTGTGCAAGTGACGGAAGTGTATGAACTATAGGGTGGTGCATGTGTAAGGTAAATGGGGGTAACTCCGGACATGGGGCGTTGCACCAGCCTCGAAATTATGCGCTGCGAAAAAATTATGCGCAGCGCATAAATTCGAGGCTGGTGCAACGCCCCATGTCCGGAGTTACCCCCATTTACCTTATAGTAACATCTCCTCGCTTCCAGGACTCACCGCACTGGTATTGCTCCGCCTTCCCCACTCTCTTTTCCTTCAGCCCCCACTCTACATTCAGTGGTATATACCTCCTGTTGGAGGGGTTCATTTGGGGTTAGAGCTGTGCATGGACAGTCTGAATTCGGGTTGTGTAAATCCATTTCTGACATTTTTGCACAGCTATGCAAATATGCAGTACGGACTCTGTATGTAAAGGTGTGGTGAGCTCAGTAGTGGAATAAAGGTGATGTAAAATGGGTGTTAGAACATAGGTCAGACTGACACGGGTGAACTAAACTGCCAGGTTGCCACCATCTAGAATCCTAGGTTAGCTCCAACAGAAGGATGGCTTCTCTAATGCACCCCTCCAATATAAAGGAGTGGTGTCTAACACTTGAGCTAACTTCAGCAAACTGTGGTGGTTTCCTCCCTGGATCTTTTCCTTTCAGTGATGTTAAGAGTGTGCACTGCCTCCCTTCATGAATTTATCTATGATGAAACAGACCCTGTTGTCAAGGTCTAGGCAATACATAATTTGTGCAATTCCTGAGCTCACTAGAACTAAGCATTTTGGTGAAGTGAACACAAGATTTAGTGTGATCGTTGACCGATCCTTGAGCCATCCTGTAGGCATGCAATCACAGCAAAATCCCATCTTGCTTCTCCTCTTTAGGGATGGGGTAATGAAGCATGGTTAATGAACAGATTTGAGTACGCTGACACCCCCAACCCATCACACAACCCTATATTGTTGCCTAGAGTAAAGTATTAAACATTCAACATACACAATAGTCTAGCTTGAAAATACGAAAAAGTCATGCTACTGAGTAACCAAGAGTACAAATGGAGTGGCACACAGGCAACGGATGTGTGGTGGGGTTGGGGGTGTTCAGCGTGCTCAAATCTGTTCATTACCATGCTCATATACCCCGATCCCTACCTTGTCTTCTCTTTCTCCAGATATGCCTCTTTCTTTAAATTCGTAGGATTTTATTAACCTTGTACTCTACTATACTCATATACTGACCTGGAGAGATACAGCTGAGGACATGGTGAGCAAGACATTTACAAATTCATATTCACTTCTAAATAACTACCGATCTGGGTCTAGCATCACATAGTTTATACTTGTAGTAGTACCCTGATCGCCGTGTAATCACTGCTGCTAGTCAGTGTGCCGCCAACTGAGCGTTTCCTCTGGTCTTTTTCTTACAGAGGTGAAAAATCACCTATCGTACAGAGGTACGGAGGTACGGTCGCCACTCACGTCACGCACCACCACCCACACCCAGCCTCGCTGCACACCGACGGAGTGGTGCTGTTCTGAGATCATTGACAGCAGTCTGAAATATGCTGTCATTTGCCGAAGATGATTACGAGAAAATCACCGACCAAGCAAGTTCAGCTGTCCAGCAGAGCGCTCGATCTAGTCGCCATGCCAGGTGCCAGATGACAATGTCAGACAGCGGCTCTTCCGATATCTGGACTGGAACTTCAGCTTTCATGTTATACTTTGACTGGTTGACTGTATGCATATGTCCTGCAAAATGAACTTTGAATTTGAACTTTGAACTATGCAACCAGCACCTCGAGTTGACTGGCGGAGTCTCAAGTGATCTGCAGTATACCAGTAACCAGCGTGGTTCGTGCGGTACGGCTGTCGTTTACGTCGATTCCTCCGCCCCGCAGTATACCGTCTTGCGATGCTGCTGCGTGCCCTGCTCCGCTGCTCTCCCCATATCTCCTTCGTGCCTCCCTCCTCCTCCCCTCTCTGCTCCTCCGAAACAGTCTCTCTCATGAACCTTCAGCAGCATCGACTCAGCCCCATCACCTGGGCAGCACCCATTCGTGGCCGAGTGGAGGTGGGGGGGACCACAGTATGTGCCCTACTGGAAGTGACTTCTTCGATGCGGCCCTTCCTGCTCAGAAGAACCGCCCCTGTCGTACGCCGTGCACCTGCACAAACTGTGCCAATGGCACCAACTCCAAGGCTACTAATCCGGATGGCTCTCCAAGAAAGAAACAGCATGTGTGCCACTATCCCAACTGCTCCAAGGTATACGTAAATGCGTCCAACCTTCGCGAACACATTCTTGTGCACAAGGGTGAGCGACCGTTTATCTGTCACTTGTTGAACTGTGGGAAGCAGTTCACTCGCTTGGACAAACTACAGCGATACTTCGTGACCCACACAGGGGAGAAGAGGTTTGTGTGTGTCGAGTGCGGGAAGAGGGTCGTGCGCAGAGTACAGCCTCAACAGGCACACCAAGACCCACCAGAAGCTGCGAGAGAAGGAGGCAAACAGTGGCAGCGCTTCAGGAGGGGGAACCAACTGGCAAGACAGTCTCCCACCACTGGACAACAACCCGAATTTATCACCTCCGATGCCGACTCCACCAACTCGTGCTTTTCCACTTGAGGACAATCTCTTTACCGACATCCCAGTCAACTGAAACAGTGTCCCATTATTTCCAAGTGTTCTGTCCAAATCATCCAGTTATCACTTCCTCTCGCCAGTGTAGCGACTCCAAATACCATCCGACTGATTCAAAGTACCTTATATATGTTCTACGTAAGTTCTCGAATGTTCCATGCACGTGTACATAGGTCAGGGCCGTACACGTGTATAGGTCAGAGGTCGTGCACGTGTATAGGTCAGAGGTCGCCACATCACTCCCCCCCCAGTGAGCTAGTGAACGAAGCTCATTAGTCGTTTAGGGAAGTGGACACGTCTGCCAGAGCGAGTGGTCCGAGTAGGCTCCGACAATGGTGTTGGTGAAGTAGGCTGCGAAAGAGAACTGGAATCCGTATCCCCAGGTGTAACATCGAGATAGGCTGGTTTGAGACGGTCCAATGACACTGTGTCCTTGCGCCCATCATAGTCCAATGTGAAGTATTTCTCGGCTCTGTCGAGGACTCTATAGGGACCATTGTAAGTGTACTGGAGTGGCTTGCGCACCCTGTCGTTGCGGACAAACACATGAGTGCCTGAGAAGAGGTCCTTGTTAATGTGTACCTTGCGCTGTGGGTTGGAGCGGACTGGAGGTGGCTTTAAATTACGCATGGCATCCCGTAGACGTGCAACGAATGATGTCGGGTCCGTGATTCCAGACTGGGTTTTCTCGAAAAATTCACCTGGAAGACGCAGCATTGTACCATAGAGGAGCTCTGCCACACTGGCCTGTAGGTCTTCTTTGAGTGAGGTACGAATGCTGAGAAGTTAGCTGGTCTCCTGGGGAGCAGCGTTGGGCTTAGGGATATCTCCTGTGACCTGATTCCCTGTACCACGAAACTGGTAGTGGGGTCCACCAGCTTGTTGCGTTGTAGATCTACCAGCAGTCCGAAATTCCGCAGGAAGTCTGCTCCTAGGATCGGCGTTGACGTTTCTGCGACAATGAAAACCCAGCGGAATGTGCGGCGCAACCCAAGGTTGAGCGTGTGAGAGCGTGTGCCAAATGTTCGGATAGGAGTGTTGTTTACGGCTTGCAGAGTGAGGCCTGCGCGGGGGTGCTTACGTTCCTGTGGTGTTGGAGGGAGGACACTCACTTGAGCACCGGTATCGATGAGGAAACGTAGGCCTGTGTCTCGGTCTGTAATGTAAAATAGGCGACTTGGTTGTAGGCCAGTGACGTTTGTCGGCGCTAACGACTGGCCGTGTCGTTTCCCGACTTGTCGCAGGAGGGGTGCAGTTCCGGGCTCGGTCTCCGAAACGTCTGTGATACCAGCAGAGAGCAGAGGGTGTGGAAGACGGGGTGGCGGTGATCGCAGTCGTGGTCGACGCCGTCCAGGTGAGGAAGAATGCATACGCCTACCCGGTGATCGGCTTCTAGCGGAGAGAGTAGAGACGAGGTCAGCTAATCGTTTGACTTCTGCACGCAGGGAGTCCACTGTGTCCGCAGAAGTGACTGCGGACAGGTTGGGCGGAGCGGTGTCTACGATCCTGTCCGCTAGCTCTGCGATCTCTTCCAGGCTCCTGTCGTGCTACGGACGAGGCTAGCGCCGTGCGAACGTTGATGGCAGGCGTTGGAGGAAGAGTTCACGAACGAGGGGACCTTCCGCTGCGGTTGGCGCTGTCGCCGAGCAACTGTTGCATCCGTCGGAGTAGTTGCGTGGGCTTGCGGTCGCCCAACTCCAAGGCGTGGAGAAGTTGCTGGAGTCTGCGTTGCTCGGGGAGGCAGGTTCGCTGAATGAGTTGCTGTTTCAGGGTGTCGTACGGGTTGTCGGGCACGCGAAGGATGATGTCGCGAACTTCGGTGGCGAACTCGGGTGATAGTGAAGCGACCACGTAGTCGTATTTCGTCCTCTGCGCAGTTATGCCGCGCGTGCTGAACTGCGCCTCAATCTGGGCAAACCAGACGTCTGGGTCAGCCGGCCAGAAGGGCGGGAGCTTGAGTTGAACTGCAGCTGTGACAGCTCCTGCGTCTCTAGCTCTAGCTCTAGCTCTGTCGTCGAGGGCCATCGTTGCGTGTTCAGATCACGTCTGTGTCACCAAAAGTGTAGCGGCTCCAAATCACTTTATCTGCAATGATTCCTACAATACCCACTAGTACCTATATATGTTCTACGTAAGTTCTCGAATGTTCCATGCACGTGTACATAGGTCAGGGCCGTACACGTGTATAGGTCAGAGGTCGCCACACCAGTAAATAACCTCTAATGCCATATTGTGAATGAATACATAATAATGACAAGGAACTGCACTCAACAAAATATGGAATAGCTGTGCAGGTGTACATAAATTATTATTAACAAAATAGACTGGTATTTATGCTAGATAGAATAAAGGCACTAAAGTGCAAACCCTCAAGGCAAAAGAGACATTTGCACAATTCAGCAGCAGTGTATGCTATGCATGAGCAACCAGATAATGCCACACAGGTCATTTTCTGCCTAGACTACATCCCCACATCATCCAACATTGCTAAGCCAAACATAATGGCAGGTATATACCCGCCTTCCTATACTATAACCACTGACAGGAGTAAACCTATGGCACTAAGATTGATATCTCAGATTGTTTTTTTTTACATTCTACTTTTCCCTGTTCCTTACAAACTGGACTATAAAGAGGCACAGTTTTCTGCACTGCAAATCTGCACTGCAAAGTAGAAATGAACATACTCTTGTGAAGTGTGAGAAAACTACTTGTCTAACTCCAACTCTTTGGGGTCGAATATAATTTTTACGTAGCGGCTTTACGCGCATGCGTTTTGCGCGCAATGCGCAACAGCGCGTTGCCACACCCTCCGCGTGCAATTCGCGCTATACGCAAGGGCTAGGAATGGAGAAGACGCTCGTGTGTGTGTTTTTCGCTGCAACGGAGAGTTCATCTGAAGCTTTTGACTCTTCTTGGAGTTCAGGAAAACCAGTGGTCAAGGTATGTCATTGTAATACGCAGGTAGCATATGACTTTCTAACAACACTGACTGAATTTCGAACGAGTGTCTGAATTTGTAGATGCCGTTGTTTTGAAGGGTGTCTGAGATTGTATTCTGTTTTGTGTGAGCCCCAGTTTGTGTTCAGGGTGGGTAGTGCCGCTTTGTCTTCAGGGAAGTGTGCTATAATTAGAGTTAGCTACATACACATCTTTCGCGTTGTATGTGGTGTCACGATCTGTCAGCTAGCCAGCACCTAGCATGTTGTTTCCGTCGGGAATCCCCTCTTCGTAGGCTTCATGGGCATGTACTGAATCATGGAGGACCGACCTGTGTGCATGTATAGGTGTATTTGTGAACAGATTGTGTTTTTTACCCTTGTAGCCAATCATCGCCTCATCAACAGTGTTTTGGGGGTGTGGGCTGTAATTCTCCTTGCACTTCCGCTTCATGTGTGTGATGATGGGGAGAACCTTCTGCAGACAATGGTACCCAGGCTCATTCTGTGAAGGTAAGCGTGTGTTGACGAAGTGCAGGTAGCGAGATATCTGTTCGAAGCGGTCGCGTGTTTTCGACGCAATGAACGTGTTGCGCAGCTTGTCGTCCAGTAGTCCCGGATCTCGGGAAGGCGATTTATCCCCATGACTATCATGAAGCCAAGATAGGCTTTCAGTTCTTCAACTGAGGTTGTCCACGTGGCGTTGCTGTATGCATTTTATTACTGGGATAGTACAGATCTGTTTGTGTACTGTAAATTACTCATACCATTCTCTGGTGTGCAGGGTCCAAAATTGTCGCCCTGCATGATTCTCTCTCAGTTTCTCTTCCCCTCCATCTCCCCCTGCCCCCTCCCCCTCCCTCCTCCCCCCTCCCTCTTCCTCTTCCTCTAGGTCTCCCTCTCTGTCCCCCTTTCTCTGTCATGCTTGTCTCTGATTGAGCTGCAATGCCATCCTCCTCGTTCGTCCAGTCCACATCACTCTCACTACTCTCTGAGCTCTCCATTTCTCCCGGACTACTGGCAGCAGGGATTGGCTCTGGATCTACAAGATTTTTACTAGCTCTAACCTTTTTTAGTCTTATTTTTTTGGCTATTCTTGCGTGCAAAAAAACATACCATCATGCATCTGCTCAGATTCTGACTCATGGACATCAGAGTCCCACTCCATCCCCAGGTCATCATCACTACGGACTCGGGGTCCTCTCCGGCGAAGAACTGGATCACTGAGATGCGCTGTGCCACCGCGTGGGTGTAGCTAGCAGAAACTAGGAGGAGCTGAAACGAGCAAACAGGCGTGGGGTGTAGCTAGCGTTGCAGCGGCGGTACTGCGCAAGCCCGCGCGTTTGGTCATGATGACGTTGGTACCCAAAAGGTCACGGTTTTAGTCTATTTGTGGGCAAAGTAATATCCAAAAAGCCTCTAAGCACGAGTGAAAACGCTAGAGGAAGATGCCGACTCCTGCAGCCGGCGAAGGGTCGAGGTAAGCGTTTACACGGAGTACCTACTCCGCGCGGAACGAATCCAATCCGCGTTATCACGCATTGACGCATATTTGCGTCCTCGGCCCCAAAGAATTCGGGTTGTGTAAATCCATTTCTGACATTTTTGCACAGCTATGCAAATATGCATACGGACTCTGTAAGTGTGGTGAGCTCAGTAGTGGAATGTGATGTAAAATGGGTGTTAGAACATAGGTCAGACTGACTCGGGTGAACTAAACTGCCAGGTTGCCACCATCTAGAATCCTAGGTTAGCTCCAACAGAAGGATGGCTTCTCTAATGCACCCCTCCAATATATAGGAGTGGTGTCTAACACTTGAGCTAACTTCAGCAAACTGTGGTGGTTTCCTCCTGGGATCTTTTCCTTTCAGTGATGTTATAGAGTGTGCACTGCCTCCCTTCATGAATTTATCTATGATGAAACAGACCCTGTTGTCAAGTCTAGGCATACATAATTATGTGCAATTCCTGAGCTCACTAGAACTAGCATTTTGGTGAGTGAACACAAGATTTAGTGTGATCGTTGAACGATCCTTGAGCCATCCCTGTAGGCATGCAATCACAGCAATCCCATCTTGCTTCTCCTCTTTAGGGGATGGGGTATATGAAGCATGGTTAATGAACAGATTTGAGTACGCTGACACCCCCAACCCCATCACACAATCCCTATATTGTTGCCTAGATAAAGTATTAAACATTCAACATTACACAATAGTCTAGCTGAAAATACGAAAAAGTCATGCTACTGAGTAACCAAGAGTACAAATGGAGTGGCACACCAGGCAACGGATTGTGTGGTGGGGTTGGGGGTGTCAGCGTGCTCAAATCTGTTCATTAACCATGCTTCATATACCCCATCCCTATCTTGTCTTCCTTTCTCCATATATGCCTCTTTCTTTAAATTCGTAGGATTTTTAATTTACTTGTACTACTATATACTGCCTGGAGAGATACACTGAGGACATGGTGAGCCAAACATTTCATATTCACTTCTAAATAAACTACCGATCTCTAGCTACATAGTTTACTTGTAGTATTACCCTGTCGCCGTGTAATCACGCTGCTGTCAAAACTGTGCCGCAAACTGAAGCTTTTCCCTCTGTCTTTTTTCTTACAGAGGTGAAAATCACCTCGTACAGAGGTACGGAGGTACGGTCGCCATCACGCACACCACCCACCACCGCCTCGCTGCACACCGAGGAGGTGCTGTTCTGAGTCATTGACCAGCAGTCTGAAAATATGGCTGTCATTTGCCGAGATTACGAGTCACCACCCAAGTTCAGCTGTCCAGCAGAGCGTGGGCTCTATCTGGTCGCCAGGTGCCAGATGATGTCAGAGCGGTCTTCCGATTATCTGGACTGGAACTTCAGATTTCATGTTTATACTTTGACTGTTTGACTGTATGCATATGTCCTGCAAAATGAACTTTGAATTTTGAACTTTGAACTATGAACTATGCAACCCAGCACCTCGAGTTGACGGGGAGTCTCAGTGATCTGCAGTATACCAGTACCCAGCGTGGTTCGTGCGGTACGGCTGTCGTTTACGTCGATCCTCCGCCCCCGCAGTATCCGTCTTGCGATGCCGCTGGCGTCCGCCCGCTCTCCCCCATATCTCCTTCGTGCCTCCCTCCTCCTCCCCTCTCTGCTCCTCCGAACAGTCTCTCTCATGAACCTTCAGCAGCATCGACTCAGCCCCATCACCTGGGCAGCACCCATTCGTGGCCGAGTGGAGGTGGGGGGGACCACAGTATGTGCTCCTACTGGAAGTGACTTCTTCGATGCGGCCCTTCCTGCTCAGAAGAACCGCCCCTGTCGTACGCCGTGCACCTGCACAAACTGTGCCAATGGCACCAACTCCAAGGCTACTAATCCGGATGGCTCTCCAAGAAGAAACAGCATGTGTGCCACTATCCCAACTGCTCCAAGGTATACGTAAATGCGTCCAACCTTCGCGAACACATTCTTGTGCACAAGGGTGAGCGACCGTTTATCTGTCACTTGTTGAACTGTGGGAAGCAGTTCACTCGCTTGGACAAACTACAGCGATACTTCGTGACCCACACAGGGGAGAAGAGGTTTGTGTGTGTCGAGTGCGGGAAGAGGGTCGTGCGCAGAGACAGCCTCAACAGGCACACCAAGACCCACCAGAAGCTGCGAGAGAAGGAGGCAAACAGTGGCAGCGCTTCAGGAGGGGGAACCAACTGCCTAGACAGTGTCCCACCACTGGACAACAACCCGATTTTATCACCTCCGATGCCGACTCCACCAACTCGTGCTTTTCCACTTGAGGACAATCTCTTTACCGACATCCCAGTCAACTGAAACAGTGTCCCATTATTTCCAAGTGTTCTGTCCAAATCATCCAGTTATCACTTCCTCTCGCCAGTAAATAACCTCTAATGCCATATATAACTCCCGACTCATCCATCCCACGCTTCACACTCACTGAGTTTTCCGACACAATGGAGGTGTGATTTTTCACTTGTATCAACAATAATCTCCCTCTCATCAATGCAAAAGATTACACCCTCACCCTTCCTCTTCCGTTATAAATGACACTTTTTCCTAACTTTTCTCCTTCTTTCTTCCACTCTTCCCAGGTCGTACCGCAGTCTACTGGGCAGCCATGACATAGAACGTGGAGGCTCTGAAACTGCTGATCAGGAGAGGACCAGACACCATTAAGGACGAGCAGGATAACAAGGTTTGTCTGAGTGGCAGGCTCTGGCATTTGGCCCATTCTAATTACCCCACAGCCTCCAGGCTTTTTTCAATGTAGCAGGAGCGTGCACTTTCTCCGGATAATTTAGCATAGCCAGCACTGATCGCGTACCCCTGGGGTAGTCATGCTGCTGAACTAGTTCAGTACCCCAGGGTGCTGTATGGAGAGGCTGACTCCTATATAATTATGGTGGAATAGGGTTTACACAGGTACAGTACTGAAACCACAGTATATTGAGTACACATGCACTGATTATAGAGCACATTTTCCTTGTCACAATGTTGGATTGTCATCATTCTATTACTGAAATAAAACACCTACATTCACATTCATTGCACATTCCCTTTCCTGTTCTCTAATGAAACTTTTGAAGAAACTATTGTGCAGGAAAGCGAGCAGACAGCATGACTATAGAATGCATTATGATGCGCGAAGTTTGATTGCGGCTTACGGAATGGACTGTTGAATGCATTAGGCTTGATTGCAGCATGCTACTTTATGAGAGTGACCTTCTCTTTGTATCTTGGTAGCAAGAGAGTCGGGTCACGAATGCCAGGGCCAATTTTGATAAGCAGAACTGGCGATGCGAGATGAATCAAACGCCGGGTGAGATAAAGATATAGCTGGTTGTGAACAGTGCCGGCTCCATCCACTCTACTACGAGCTACAATAGCAACCCCTCCACTAACTCACACTATAGCTGTACATAGTCTCATTCAAAGACACAGTAACCCTTTCATGTGGGGTACACGTGTTGTAAGAGTCTGGGCACAAGACAACTCAGAAGTTGCCCAGCAGAACTGGTTAATGGCAGGGGCGTACCACCATGCCAGTCCGCCGAGCCTCACTCCCTCACCCGAGGGACAAGACGACACTATTATCACGACAATAGAGGGTCTAGTTCAGCAGCATGACTACCCCAGTGTGCTCTATGGAGGGGCTGACTCCTATACAATTATGGCATAACTGGTTAACTGGTCGATAGTCGCAAATACGTACATTTGGGTATCCAGTTCTCATTCGGGTACGCACTTTATGTATTTGGGTATGCACTTTTTATTCGGATTCTGTCAATTGCATAATGAAATTTTCTACAACCTCACTCACATTATTGTACTTTTATTACATAGCTGATGATAAAAATATTACCGCGTTAAACACCTCGAGTAACTAAAACAATGACAAATTAAACTATAACACAATGATTCTCCAAATGAAATTTGGAGTATTAGAGTTGTGAACTGGGAAAACTTGGTACCCAAATAAAAAAGTGTGCATACCCAAAATGAGAACTGGGTACCCAAATATAAAAGGTGTGCACCCAAATGAGAACTGGGTACCCAAATACAAAAGGTGTGTGTACCCA
>CASHTH010003455.1:0-32837 GCA_030341885.1 Geodia barretti
TTCTCCCTTTTTGGTGTGCTTCAACCATCCCTATATCTTTCATTTTGAGAGAGAATGATTTGGTTTTCCACTTGTAAATATACTGGTAATTGAGTGGGCAGCCTACTACTGCAGAAGTACACATATAAGTCTGTTGTACTTCTATGCACATAATAAACTATAGTGATAGCTAGTTTCTCTGCTAATTGGTAGTTGGTCAATCAGAGACAGAGTATCTCTCACATCTGTAGCATCACGATGTTGAGCAAGCTGAAATAGCGTGAGCGACAGGAACAGAAAAGAGTTTCAGCGTGGGCGGTGCACGGTGCGCAGAAGCGGCACCAACCTACGACTGGAAGACCATGGGTTCAAAGTTACGGTTCTCAGCGGGTGTGCCCTCTGTGGAGTGTGGAGCAGGGCACTGGACAAGTCAACAGTGTATGTCCAGGCCAGCTTGCAGGGGGAAATCAGTTTCAGATGATCTTAGTCCTGTTAGTGGGGTCTACTCTATCTCTGTTAATCCCCAGTCGAAATTTCCCGCAAAAAGTCAGTTGAGTCTCCAGCACTGCGCCTCCGTGGGTTGAAGAGAAGATGATGATGAAAATACAGCGCTCTCCTTCTACACTGCCAGAGATACACCGCCTTACATCTTTGAGCGTCTGCCAGGAGGATACTTTCCTGAGTCTGAGAGGCTACTATCGAAGTCAGCACTTCTATTCTTGCAGTGCTTGCAGGTCACGTAACTATGCCATCCGCACCTACTATGTGCCGAACCCACTTAATGTACAGAGAAGTTTCATATTACTGGTCACCCAAAGCAAAGACCTAGTCGTGAAGGTAATTTCACGTGTTTTATTACCAAACCCATCATACTAATATTTTTAAAATTCTATTGCAGATAGTGCATGAGATTTTACGAGAAAGGAGCTCTAGAAGGTCCAAATATATTGCGTTCAAGTTCAAACCTGGAGTGACTAAAATAACACTCGATACTCCTAAAGAGCCATGGACCAAAGATGGTTGGAGATTGTGTCCCCTTTCCTCACTCCGTGTAAGAGATTAATCTTAATGGTAGAGCGAGGTGGGGCTAACAGTTTGTCGTATGCATCTGTTCCGACAGTGGTGTGTGTGCAAGTGGCTTATGTTGATGGATCGCTATAGGAAACATTTGTCAATATTTTCACCATCAAGCTGTAGCATTCGGCCACTCACCTAGTTACACACGGATTCGCTCGTTTGAGACGTACAGTGTATAACTTCCAATTTAAGTTCTTTTGTTTTGAGGACACATTATAATATTGATAAACAGCCGTGCAGCTCGTGCAAAATAAAACTATTTCACCATTATTAGTAGTCAATGCTTGCCTTTTGTGCATACCTATGCTCACTCGACGCTTTACGCTATTGTGTGTTGTGTATGTATATACCCAATATGTAAAACAGACCATCCAACGATAAAAATGAGTAGAGGAATATGGATTATTATAATAATTCTATTGATTCAGCTCGTGAAAAGTCATTGGATAACTACAAAGGAGGACTACTCGTGTCGGCCTTTCAATTGGAGCTTAAAATGGTCAAACGTGAACCCAAAGATCTTGAACAGAGAGTAGGATTTATAGGAGTAAAACCAGAAGACAGCCACATAGATCACCAGGAGTAGTAAGTTACATACCATAGGACTGGTTATTAATTGCAAATAATTATGTCTATATGCGAATTGCGGTTTTTCCGTAGCTTAAAAATGCACCTAATTGTGCTCAATGCTAACACTTGAGAATCAAAAGACAATGCTAGCCTTTTATATACTCCGCTTCAGATTTTACCCGCAAAATTATGTTGAAGTGTTGACTTCCTGATTTCTGTATGGCAGAGTCAGTGGCCCTTCCAAACATCCGTCTGGCCAATGTCTGTTGAGCAGAGAGCTTTCAGACGATGCATCAGTTTTCCATGACGGAGTAGACCCCAGCAGTCTAGTGCCTTGTGCTCTATAGCAAAAGCCTACTAACTCCTGAGAGCGTGAAAGGGCCATACATTCGCAACAGACAACAGACAGAGAAGGATCCAAGCTATTCTAACACACTAGAGCGGCCGCATTTCATAGACCTAGCCCTTCCATGTCATGTTGGCAGCTCTCGATCAGAGCCAGCACTGAATGCAGTTGGACATAGGATAAAAGGTGAACATATACTGCAGGGATGTGCAGTCAATGGCATTGTTATCCTAAACTGCAGCGATATATGATGAAGAGCGTGGAACGGTGACCATGCAGCAAGCGGCCATTACCACATGCTCACAGCCAACTTCGCCAGAGCAACTGGTGTCGGTGTCTTTGATGAGGCTCTTGTATAATATTTTGACACAGAATTATTAGCAGTTACCGTAGCTCTAGCTAGAAACTATTTGATTATCTTTATATGCATAGCTAGGTAATGATTTGCACAGTGGGGATATAAGAACGATAACAGCAATTATAACCCTTGAGTTGAAGATTATCTACATCAACGCCGTCCGCGCAACTTCTCTCAAAGCAAGGAAACTGTACGTGAGGTAGAGTCGACTTCTCTGGACCCATGGAGCAGGCGGGTCGCGTTTGTTTGCGCATGCGCACGCATCTCCGCCGTTTACAATGGCATAATACCAGGATTTCTGTGAAACGGTTGCAAACGCGAAAAACAACCCAAATGAAATTTGTCTACTAGCGCTGAGTTTCGCTGCCCGGTCTCGGGGTAGCAATCCTGTAGAATTTTATGAACCTTGGAGTGTAGCAACTTCTCATTATCAATGACGAAGGATGCTCCCCAACCGATATCTCAAAGCCCCTTATACGATCCTCGGAGAATCTATCCATATTGTACTGTCATGGTATAATAACAAAAAAAGGTTGTGTAGCTAAATTTATGTTTTGCAGGTAAGTGCCAACGGAATACTGGAGTTCCGTCATCAGCCTCCTGCTAATTGCAGCGAGATACTAAATCGCGTAGAAAGCACAATACCAGGGGCCATACTATCATCGCCGGGTCTACGGACGTCGATGTAGGAATGGCGTTGTGAGGCGGCAGCATAAGTACAGTCACACGGTTGTGTACGGACAGAAATTCTCTGGAAAAGCAAAGCAGCAGATCCAAACATGGACACAGTATGAGAGCTTTGAACCAACATATCTCATTGTGGCAACATGGAACAATGTCGGATATAATGAAATGCAAAATAATCGGGTAATGGCATGAGATAGCTACCTTTCTTTGCAATGCATCATGAGACGTTAACAGCCTTTTGCTTCTTTTGTACCAAGCTTTGTTTTTTTAACTTCTAGAAAACAACAGCATGATCTAAACCATAATGAATGATGTTAACGATCTCCTGGTAAATAGTCACTTAATGAATATTTCACATCCAGCGCCAAACATTTGTGTTTAAGGGAGACACCACACCACACACAAAACACTTTCATTGATCAAATTATGGCTATCTGTAGCAGACTGTACATAATGAATGATCTGAACTTTGCCAATTTCCGCATATGCTTTCTTTGGTAACTTTAAAGCAACCACAGGTTCTCCTGACAGTCTGGTGCATGCTAGACCCCAGTTCACAATGATTCTTTGTCTTGTAGATTTTAACCCATATCTGCTGAGTTGCTTTTGGTAGAGCACTTGCGTGGAGTGTTGTGGGTTCGAATAAAATGTAGTGCAGGGAATAATAGTTGTCCTGGGTTGTGTTGTTTGCCTTTACTTTTGCCATGACCTTATTGTTGATTCTCGATCTATGCAGGTCAACACGTTCCAGTGTGTGGTAGCCACTGACGGAGATATGACTTTTACAATCTTCCTCTACGATCAACTGGAGTGGAGCCAGGGTCAAAATTCTTCTGTCGCTCGTGTTGGATTTTACTCAGGTATTGAAGCTGTGTTCTTTTAATGCACGTGTCAACAAGGCAACGCAAGCCAAACACACCCAGGACAACTCTTTTTTCGAAAAAGAGGTGGCCTAGGATTCAAACCCACGGCACTCTGCTTTCTAGGCGAGCGTTCTATATACCAACAGAGCTAGGCAACTCAGCTGGTAGGAGTACAAATCTACAACACACAAGACAAAGGCAGACCTCAAATCACTGCACTATACCCTAAAGGAAAATTAACTCCTTGCTCAACAACATAGATAATATAATAATTATTTCCTTACCACCGATGATAACATAATATTTTTGCTCTTCAACTGTGATTTTGTTGTGTAATGATATAGGAACAGAGAAAGACCCCTGGAAGATGCCCTGTTCAGGGACTCAGAACATAACATCACTGGTCAACTCTAGTAATATTGGAGAGAACGGCATCTGGTTGTTCAGGGTTGATCAAGACACCATTGAACCAGCATGTACAGACAAGGGTAAGCAGGTGATATGAAAGAACGTATACGAAAGCCGTAGATCTATTGCTTAAAACTTTCAACCGTCAACTCTTAGCTACATCACTGTGATTGTACAGAAACCTGTGAGGAGGACATGCTGTGCTCCTGCCTGACAACAAACAAAGAGTCATGTCTCTGCGATAGCACAATCAGAGATGGCGAAGAGTTGACTTGTAGTAGTGCTGAAGTTGAGCCTTCAACACGAGGTTCGTGCCATGTGTGATAATAGAGCTGCTATTACTAGACTAAGGATGCACATTTTAATTTATAGTGCTTTCATTTTTTCATTTTCTCTGTGACAGAGACACCATCAATAGGGCCTGCAGAACGGGAATCAGGTTTGAAGGGGTTGACACTTTATTGTGTGCTTATGCAAAAGCCCTCCAATTTTCAGATGACTGCAAGAGTGCCACGGTACCTATTCTTGCTACGCTTTTGGGTATTGCCTTTGTGATAGCTCTGATATGTATGATCATAATAATCATGCTGAGCTGGAGGCTCAAGGTAGAAAGGAAAAAAAGCTAACAACTACTTGAACGGCGGGGCAAAGCCACTGACAAACAGAACACAGCAGAACTGTAATGGCGAATTATCCCAACAGGGAGTAGGATGTGGTGTAGAATAATAGTCCATGTTGCCACTGCAGTTTTATAAACATGCTCAAATCCACAGTACAAACAGTTATTAGTACACACAATAATGTACACATACTTGTTTACAAAACAATAATGTCGATGCAAAAGTAAAATAATAATAATTGCATGTCAAACAGTACAATAGAGTAGTTAATATCCTCAATTAGTGAAAGTGATGACAGAAACCTACACTACATGCCCTACTTTAGCGGAGTTCGTCCTATTCTCTTCATAATGAGGTGCAAACGAAGGGCCACGTCCCCAATCAACGGCCGCTGAATGCTCTCCCCGAGCCAACAAGAGCACATCAGCTCCCAGCAGTCCGTGTCGAACCGCGGTAACCTTTCCGGTCTTAACCCCTTCCTCACCGACGTCCAGAGCTGTTCCTTGTTCTGACAGGCGTCGAATGCCCCGGGGAGTTTCGTGTCGTTGGCACAGATGTACCAGAAGAGGATTCCGAATGCGTAGATGTCGACTGAATTGTCGTAGGAACCGCCGAAGAGCTCGGGGGCCATGTGGATCGGCGTGCCTACGATGGTGCAGGTCATCATGGCTTCAGGCTTGCAGAAACCGAGATCTGTGAGTGTGCCTCTGTTCGCGTTGTTCAGCTGTGTGCCGGTGTGAGGGTGTGTGTGTGTGGGGGGTGAATGAAATGAAACGTAATATTGGTGGCAATGAGGAAAATGGTTGCATAGCGCATAACTTGCAAGGTTTTCCACCCCAAAATGCAGGCAAAACACAAAGAGTAGAGTAGAGCTCAGACTGCAAACTCACGTTAAACACCCTAAAAACAGTACCTACTGAAAAAGAGGTACTCACCAGAACGTTCTTCAGTTTGATGTCTCTGTGGAGAAGGCCTTGTCCGTGGAGGAATCTTATTCCCTCTACTGCGTCCAGTCCTATCTGCATCCTCGACCCAAAGTCTAGTCCAACCTGTACGTACATGAGTAAGCCTATATGAAGTTCTATTGAAGCCTAAATGTCGTCGTCCTTTCTGTCTCATTCTTTGTATAGTGTGAGCTGTTACATAGTTTAATAGTATAGCGATAACCTTTCGAGGGAGAGAACTTTTGCAAAGTCAAAGACTATAGTTTAGACATTACCACTGCACTCTCCAGCTATAGTCAAGGTACTCAGGATGGTTAGTTGGCCTGTCCTTCCCCCCACTTGCTTGCTAAAAGTACGAGCAATTTAGGCCACCCTATTCTTTCACTGCACTCTCCAGCTATAGTCAAGGTATTCAGTAAGGTTAGTTGGCCTGTCCTTCCCTCCACTTACTTGCTAAAAGTACAAACAATTTAGGCCACCCTATTCTTTCACTGCACTCTCCAGCTATAGTCAAGGTATTCAGTAAGGTTAGTTGGCCTGTCCTTCCCCCCACTTGCTTGCTAAAAGTACGAACAATTTAGGCCACCCTATTCTTTCACTGCACTCTCCGGCTATAGCCAAGGTATTCAGTAATGTTAGTTGGCCTGTCCTTCCCCCCACTTGCTTGCTAAAAGTACGAACAATTTAGGCCACCCTATTCTTTCACTGCACTCTCCAGCTATAGTCAAGGTATTCAGTAAGGTTAGTTGGCCTGTCCTTCCTCCCACTTACTTGCTAAAAGTACGAACAATTTAGGCCACCGTATTTTTTCACTGCACTCTCCAGCTATAGTCGAAGTATTCAGGATGGTTGGTTGGCCTGTCCTTCTCTCCACTTGCTTGCTAAAAGTACGAACAATTTAGGCCACCCTATTCTTTCACTGCACTCTCCAGCTATAGTCAAGGTATTCAGTAAGGTTAGTTGGCCTGTCCTTCCTCCCACTTACTTGCTAAAAGTACGAACAATTTAGGCCACCGTATTTTTTCACTGCACTCTCCAGCTATAGTCGAAGTATTCAGGATGGTTGGTTGGCCTGTCTTTCCCCCCACTTGCTTGCTAAAAGTACGAGCAATTTAGGCCACCCTATTCTTTCACTGCACTCTCCAGCTATAGTCAAGGTATTCAGTAAGGTTAGTTGGCCTGTCCTTCCCTCCACTTACTTGCTAAAAGTACAAACAATTTAGGCCACCCTATTCTTTCACTGCACTCTCCAGCTATAGTCAAGGTATTCAGTAAGGTTAGTTGGCCTGTCCTTCCCCCCACTTGCTTGCTAAAAGTACGAACAATTTAGGCCACCCTATTCTTTCACTGCACTCTCCAGCTATAGTCAAGGTATTCAGTAAGGTTAGTTGGCCTGTCCTTCCTCCCACTTACTTGCTAAAAGTACGAACAATTTAGGCCACCGTATTTTTTCACTGCACTCTCCAGCTATAGTCGAAGTATTCAGGATGGTTGGTTGGCCTGTCTTTCCCCCCACTTGCTTGCTAAAAGTACAAACAATTTAGACCACCCTATTCTTTCACTGCACTCTCCAGCTATAGTCAAGGTATTCAGGATGGTTGGTTGGCCTCTCCTTCCCACAATTTTCTTGCTAAAAGTACGAAAGGCCACCCATTATTCTCCCCACCTTGAGAGCAGCATGAAGGTCTCGAGGGTAGCGAGGCATTATGAAGAGGACGACTGCATTAGACCCACTGGTGTAGTCGTCGTCAATGAGTGCTCCGACCAGATTTACAACTCTGTCGTTCTTTGGGAGAGTCCTGGAGAAAGACAAGGTGTAATACTTTACATATTGCACGGCACACATCGCATTAAGCCGTCTTTGTATCACAAATCGTTTGAAAATTTTCTTCAATATGCTGCTAGAATGAAGGATGGAAGCAGACAAATACACAAAAGGTAGTCCATCTCCTGTACTGTACAGTGTATATATAAATGTGTAAAAGAAAATGTCAGGTATATACTACTATGTATTACATCTATATACCAGGTGTAGTGGAACTCTAGGGCCAGGTCGTTCCAATGTTTTTCGTCTGGAGGAACCACAGATTTGACGGCCAGCGGTCCCTGACCCGCCCACTCTGCACACTGGAACACCACTCCATACTGACCGCGTCCCAGTTCCCTGCCTGCGGTATGGAATAGAGATCTCGTGTATAGCACAAGGTTATACGTGTGTATGTATTATGCACAGTGCTTCATGTTGTACAGTATGCTGCACAAAGGCCTATAGATCAATAGTCAAAGCATCCTTATATATTTTTTATTCCACTCTCGGGATTATATGCACTGCACTCTCCAGCTACAGTCAAGGTATTCAGGATGGTTGGTTAGCCTGTCCTTCCCTCCACTTGCTTGCTAAAAGTACGAACAATTTAGGCCACCCTATTCTTTCACTGCACTCTCCAGCTACAGTCAAGGTATTCAGGATGGTTGGTTAGCCTGTCCTTCCCTCCACTTGCTTGCTAAAAGTACGAACAATTTAGGCCACCCTATTCTTTCACTGCACTCTCCAGCTACAGTCAAGGTATTCAGGATGGTTGGTTAGCCTGTCCTTCCCTCCACTTGCTTGCTAGAAGTACGAACAATTTAGGCCACCCTATTTTCCACCGTCACTCTTACCCTATCTATAATATACAACATTCTGTTCCTTTTGCACTGTAGCATACTGGCTTAGTATTGTGTGTGTAAACAATTTAGAGGGGGAATCCCAGAAATTCCCCTAGGAAATGAATTCTAGGGTAATATTATAATTATACATACCTGGCACTTTATACTACAACTACACCATATGTCAAGCAACTTTTTTAATAGTCTTATATACAGCTATGGATGGATGGTAACCCAACTTCCCCCATTGCAGAATATTAAGCCCCTTAAGGCCATGATATTCTATGGAACTTTGCTGCGTGAGACAAAGTTGCACGCAACTTGCAAAATAATTTATGTATGTCTCAACAACTTGGGTAACGAGGTAGAAAGGGAAGGCAAGCCAAACAAGTCAACTACACCCAGGAGAGCTCTTTCTTTTCAAAGAAAGGAAGAAGAGTTGCCCTGGGTGGGATTCGAAACCACGACACTCTGCAGTCTAGGCGAGCGCTCTACCAACTGAGCTACCAGGGGAACTCAGCTCTCTACCAACTGAACTACCAGGGGAACTCAGCTCTCTACCAACTGAGCTACCAGGGGAACTCAGCTCTCTACCAACTGAGCTACCAGGGCAACTCAGCTCTCTACCAACTGAGCTACCAGGGCAACTCAGCTCTCTACCAACTGAGCTACCAGGGCGACTCAGCTCTCTACCAACTGAGCTACCAGGGCGACTCAGCTCTCTACCAACTGAGCTACCAGGGCAACTCAGCTCTCTACCAACTGAGCTCTAGGGCAACTCAGCTGGTAGGGGTTCGAATCTACAACACAACACAACACAAGGCAAACAGCACTAGAAGTGCACTCTATTGCGTGGTCGATAATAGCCATTATTTTGAAGTTGCATCGTGCGTCATGTCTGTTAGCATTACTTGTGACAGGTATTCCGTGGATGATAACGTCTCTCAGGGCAATGCTGCTGAGACTGAGGCGAGCCATCTTGGGCGTCAACACCTACAGAACATACAACATAGCGAAACTGAAAGTCTCACCACTTAACCAGCCACAGACACATAAATGTGTCCAGAGCCTCCATAAGTCCATAAGAATTTATATGGGGGTTATAATACTAGGCGCTAATACTTTATACATCAATTTCTGCTTATTTAAGGAGATCCCCATGGCAACCAGATCGGAATACGAAACTATTACTGTACGACATTTACATAAAGGTCTTACTCTATGTTAAAAAGGTTTATGTAACAATTGTTCAGACCTTTCTAATGGTGTCTCTCTGTCCCTCCGTCTCTTTCAGTCGCCCCGAATGCCTCATCTCCAGCTGCTTTATCGCCGCCAAAAACGTCTCGTGTGACACGGTGACCTTTGCCCTGAACTGTGCACAGATGCTCTTGGCCAGTCGCGTGGCGCTGAGACTAGCGATCATTTGACGGACGTACTTTTCTCTCCACCCACTGTCCATCTTTGTGTGTTTGAGGGAGGGACCCTAGGGAGACGAGACACGATGATGAAAGAGGGAAGAAAGGGGAGAGAGTAAATATGTACGAGTAAGCTGTACACATTGATATTCAGTTTGATGTCCACGTTACCTGAAAGGCGCTTTTGATTCTCTCTACGAACAGACGGACGGCTGAGGTGCTGGTTCGCTCGTTGAACTCTAGATTGTACGCAGTGTCCAAGATCTGACTCAGTGCCTGAAAGATGGAGAGAGAAAGAAAGAGAGAGAGAGGAGAGAGAGAGAGAAAGAAAGAGAGAGGGAGGAGAGAGAGAGAAAGAGAGAGGGAGGAGAGAGAGAGGGAGGAAGAGGAAAAGAGAAGAGGAAATAAACAGCGAAAACAGAGAGGGGAGAAGAGGGAGAGAGAGAGAGAGAGAGGGGGGAGGAAGAGGGAAAGAGAAGAGAGAAAATATAACAGCAAAACAGAGAAAAGGAGAGTAAATTTACGACTATATTATAGTAGGAGGATTCCATAGTACTAATGAGTCAGTACACACATTGTCTCGAGAAACGTGTAAGTCGGCCTTAGTGTGTGCGGGGAACTCCCGGCCTAACTATACTCGAGAGTTCTGTGTAGATGTTTATATACAAGCAAGGGCTAGGGGGGTGGCAATTTGTGCAGGTGCACATGTATGTGATATGTAGATCGCTAGCTACAGTTCGCCAGTGCATGAAGCAGGGACAAACAACCTGATGAATGTCATTTGCATTCATTCTGTGGTCACAGTGATGAGCTACAAAAATAGCTAGGCATACTTGGTGTTCTGGTACATCTCTCTCTGAACTGCTGATTAATTAATACCCGTATTAGTGCCCATAATGTTGGTAGATGTTCATACACCTTTCAGAAGGACAAGAAGGGGGAATGGAAATTACGTAATACCTGAGAGGTGTCTTGACTGACGTCGCCAGACACGGAGTCCTCCAGTTTCTCCAGACACCTCCTGAGTGTCCCGACCACACTCTCTCTGAGATAGTCCACCGAACTGATCAGCTTGTCTGAGATCTGCCGACTCAGCTCCTTGAAGACTAGCTCCTGGATCTACGTGGAGGGGGATATACAATAGTAGAGAGAAAGTGTTCATAAACGGGATACCCCTTCCACTTCTAGCGCCTCGTGCTGTATGAGTCTCTCGACCACACCCCTCGTTCCCATAAATCACGTATAGAACTCTATACGCACATTATCTCTTACATATTGAAAAAAGAAAAATAAGAGAGGTATGTATATAGAAGGAAAGTAGAATGGCATATGTAAACAGTAAAAGAGAAGGAAACAAGGAGTTAAAACAGTAAGAGAGAAGGAAACAAGGAGTTAAAACAGTAAGAGAGAAGGAAACAAGGAGTTAAAACAGTAAGAGAGAAGGAAACAAGGAGTTAAAACAGTAAGAGAGCATTAGAACGTGTGGTAATATACACACACATTATGACTCGATCTGGGTGATTATACTATATTGCATAATTTCGCTAATGTATATCTGCAGCGTGTATTGTGCATTCAAATGATATGTGTAACTGAATTTGTGTGTAACTCGAAATTACACGTACCTTTTCCCGGAGAGGGTCACATGTACGTATGTACTGCGTAATGTGTACAACATAATAGTTAGATGCTTTGCAATCTGATTGGTCAATTCAAACCCAGCTCACTCTAAATTTAATAAGTTACCTGAATGACACATTTCTTGGCGGTCTTCTGGTCCGGAGCCTGGTAGCTGGAATCGAGACTCGAATCGTCGAATTCTAGTTGCACCACCTGGCTCACCACGTCCTCTGCCGCCTCGGCGATCGCCGTGTGAACCAACTCCTTTATCTCCCCCTGTTTCTTGGACGCCAGATCAATCAGCTGCGTGTACAACTCTTCTTCTTTCGTTCGTGCGTATTTAATCCTCTTCGGCGTGACTAGTACGTCGCGCGCGAGATCGTGCGCGTAGAGAATCAACATTTGGAGACATCTCGCGTGGGCGTCGTGCAGCGAGGACGCAGCGCTCGTGATCTGCTGGCGCATGTTGCACTGAACGAAACTGAGGAGTTCCGGCGTGAAATCGAGGAAGTTGGTTACGATGGTGTCCACGGGGATAAAATTGAAGTTGAGCTCCGGGTTCGTATCGGGGACGTCGTGCGGTGCGATGGAGGCGGGGCTGTGACTCGGACTCACGTCGTTGAGGTAACCGAGGCGACAGAGCTGGTCGTAAATCTGGCTCATGATGCTGATTTGGTGCGAGGACTGCTCCGAGGATGGGCGGCGCATGTTCATGTACTCTTGCGACACGACGGCAAAGAGGAGTGGCACGTCTGCCATCTGGCGACGAATCAGCTCCAACTCTGCGACTTGCTGAGTGAGTGAGAAGGAGGGAGGGAAGAGGGGGAAAGAGGAGATGGAGGTAGGAAGAGAGAGGGAGGGAAGAGGGGGAAGGAGATGGAGGTTGGAAGAGGTGTAGAAAGGCAAGACAAACAAGTCAACTACATGTACGTACACCAAGAGGTACTGCGAATGCCGGAAAAGAAACTGAAGGTGGCATAAATAAAAACAAACTTCCTACCAGGTGGCGTCACACACAAACACACGACTGTGTTTATGGTATACAGCTTCGGACCATAAATAACACCTGAATAAACATCATGCACGCATGTGGCCATTACGTGTAGTATGCATGTTCATGTATATGTACTAGTACAGTGGACCCCCTCTCTAAGGACACCCCTGAAATGAGGACACCTCTCTAATAAGGACACCTTTTCTTTCCCGAAAAACAGTTCTTGCACTTCAAAAACACCCCACAAATCTGGACAACTTCGTGTATAACAGAAGATCCACTGAACTAGTAACCTATATCACTTCTGTTTCAACATTCAGCTGCTTTAATATAGCCTCTTGCCTAACCATAGTAATACGTGCTACATGGCCAAGAGAGGGAGCTAAAATAGAACAACCCCTTACTTCATACATGTACTTCCATCCCTCCCTCCCTCCCTCTCTCCCTCCCCCTCTCCCTCCCTCCCTCCCTCCTTCCCCCAAACCTGTGAATTGAGAGGTGCCTTTCCGTCGTGTCCGCAGACAAAAAAGGGGTGAAGCTCCACCTGGCACACTTGGAGAGATCGACGAACTCCGTCAAGGCTTCCGGGTGACGTGGAAGGTGAGCAGATGATCTCGAATCCTCCCTCCAGAATGGGGTTGTTCAGTCTACACACACATCACACACATAATAATAATAACAATTTTTTTTTCGTCAGGAGTGTATTTCCGTGTGCGTCTAAATACAGACTCGTTAACACGTACAGAAGATCACATGACGTTGTTTTCAGAGTGGTATATAGCATACATATAAATCAACTTTTGTTTGCCTGACTATCTTTATTGCACATTTCTTCTTTATTGGACGCACCTCGTAAACTCCTTTTTCACACATTAACACATAATGTAAATGTATTATAATGTGTGATGTGTACATATGTATTTGTTCTTATAGCTACTGCATAAGAACAAATATTCTGCAAATCGGGTCGAAAAGTAAAGAAAATATTGTTAGTCGGCGGGTAAGGCGTGCTACAAACTCATGTATGTGTACTTGTGAAAATAATTTGGCAGTTTCTGAAAATTTGGCCCTAAAAACCGCTAAACTGAAGAAAAAAAGCAACTGACCCGACTTCTAAGGTAGCCTCAGCCAATTTTGGGTCAACCGTTGGTATCTCTGTTCGAATGGTCTCGCTCGGGATCCGAGACAGCCCGTGGTCGTGTTGCCGTGACACAACAGTCGGGAAGTCGAAACCGTCAATCGTGTGGCTGAGGACCCGATGCTTCTTGTACTTGAAGTGAATCATTCGCCACATTTCTGAGCTGTTGCGAGGAATTGGTAGAATTGCTTCGCCTGATGTGGGCAGGGAAGGAGGGAGGGATGGAGGAGGAGCGGAGTCGCGACGGTCTTGTGAGGGAGAGACGAGAGGGAGGAGAAAGGATTGGAGTAAAGGAAGGGAGGGAGAAAGGAAGGGAGAGAGGGAAGAACGACAGATAAGTTTAAATAGTTGGTGGTGGCGAAGAAGAGGGAGAGAGAGAACGTAATGTCAGGTAAGTAGCGGTGTTTGGAGAGATAATTATTCAAGAGAGGAAGAGAAAGAGGTAAAGGTAAAATGTTAAGTCTGTTAGAGGAAGCTGCAGGTAAAAGTAATCTGGATAAAACTGTCGTAATGTGAGACTATGTGTCGTGATACCAGTTGTATATAGGACAACCCATTTCCCCTTTTGCTTCTGAATCGCACATTATTTGATCCATATACGGTAACACAGACGTAGAGACTAAAAGTGGGATTGCATGGCGGCAGTTTTGACGCACAGAGTTGCAAGCATCTCTGAACAATGCTGGACTGGTTCTGACGCACACACACTGACAGACAAATCACCCAGCTACGCATGTGCACAGAATGAAACTCCAAGAGATGTCTGACGCACACACACTGACAGACAAATCACCCAGCTACGCATGTGCACAGAATGAAACTCCAAGAGATGTCTGACGCACACACACTGACAGACAAATCACCCAGCTACGCATGTGCACAGAATGAAACTCCAAGAGATGTCTGACGCACACACACACTGACAGACAAATCACCCAGCTACGCATGTGCACAGAATGAAACTCCAAGAGATGTCTGACGCACACACACTGACAGACAAATCACCCAGCTACGCATGTGCACAGAATGAAACTCCAAGAGATGTCTGACGCACACACACTGACAGACAAATCACCCAGCTACGCATGTGCACAGAATGAAACTCCAAGAGATGTCTGACGCACACTCACACTGACAGACAAATCACCCAGCTACGCATGTGCCAAATGAAACTCCAAGAGATGTCTGACGCACACACACTGACAGACAAATCACCCAGCTACGCATGTGCACAGAATGAAACTCCAAGAGATGTCTGACGCACACTCACACTGACAGACAAATCACCCAGCTACGCATGTGCACAGAATGAAACTCCAAGAGATGTCTGACGCACACTCACACTGACAGACAAATCACCCAGCTACGCATGTGCACAGAATGAAACTCCAAGAGATGTCTGACGCACACACACTGACAGACAAATCACCCAGCTACGCATGTGCACAGAATGAAACTCCAAGAGATGTCTGACGCACACACACTGACAGACAAATCACCCAGCTACGCATGTGCACAGAATGAAACTCCAAGAGATGTCTGACGCACACACACTGACAGACAAATCACCCAGCTACGCATGTGCACAGAATGAAACTCCAAGAGATGTCTGACGCACACCACACTGACAGACAAATCACCCAGCTACGCATGTGCACAGAATGAAACTCCAAGAGATGTCTGACGCACACACACTGACAGACAAATCACCCAGCTACGCATGTGCACAGAATGAAACTCCAAGAGATGTCTGACGCACACACACTGACAGACAAATCACCCAGCTACGCATGTGCACAGAATGAAACTCCAAGAGATGTCTGACGCACACACACTGACAGACAAATCACCCAGCTACGCATGTGCACAGAATGAAACTCCAAGAGATGTCTGACGCACACACACTGACAGACAAATCACCCAGCTACGCATGTGCACAGAATGAAACTCCAAGAGATGTCTGACGCACACACACACTGACAGACAAATCACCCAGCTACGCATGTGCACAGAATGAAACTCCAAGAGATGTCTGACGCACACTCACACTGACAGACAAATCACCCAGCTACGCATGTGCACAGAATGAAACTCCAAGAGATGTCTGACGCACACACACTGACAGACAAATCACCCAGCTACGCATGTGCACGAATGAACTCCAAGAGATGTCTGACGCACACACACTGACAGACAAATCACCCAGCTACGCATGTGCACAGAATGAAACTCCAAGAGATGTCTGACGCACACACACTGACAGACAAATCACCCAGCTACGCATGTGAAACTCCAAGAGAGGTCTGACGCACACACACTGACAGACAAATCACCCAGCTACGCATGTGCACAGAATGAAACTCCAAGAGATGTCTGACGCACACACACTGACAGACAAATCACCCAGCGATGTGAAACTCCAAGAGATGTCTGACGCACACACACTGACAGACAAATCACCCAGCTACGCATGTGAAACTCCAAGAGATGTCTGACGCACACACACTGACAGACAAATCACCCAGCTACGCATGTGCACAGAATGAAACTCCAAGAGATGTCTGACGCACACACACTGACAGACAAATCACCCAGCTACGCATGTGAAACTCCAAGAGAGGTCTGACGCACACACACTGACAGACAAATCACCCAGCTACGCATGTGCACAGAATGAAACTCCAAGAGATGTCTGACGCACACACACTGACAGACAAATCACCCAGCGATGTGAAACTCCAAGAGATGTCTGACGCACACGCACTGACAGACAAATCACCCAGCGATGTGAAACTCCAAGAGATGTCTGACGCACACACACTGACAGACAAATCACCCAGCGATGTGAAACTCCAAGAGAGGTCTGACGCACACGCACTGACAGACAAATCACCCAGCGATGTGAAACTCCAAGAGAGGCACTGTATACATTCACTCATATAGAAAGAAAGCAAACCGAGCATGTGAGAATCAACAACTAAAGAGTGCGAATTTTTAACTGCTCTATATGTGTATACAATGTTGAACAACAAGTGAATACATGTGTAATATGGAAAACATATGGAAATAATATGGACAACAACTGGGTGACTGGTTTGCTCGCCAAATGAATACATACTACAATACTGTACTTACAGTATGTAGTCGAGTGTTATAAAAGATACATACATTATGCACATATTGTATACAGTAAAAAGTTGTAACAAACCAAATACGCAAACTAGCATATTCCATGACGCTCATCCTAACCGCGTTATAAGGAAATATTAAAAGACCTTTACAAAAGGACGCCAAAGGGTTAAACGTCCAAAACCATCCGCGGAGCATTCTAAATATAGAGCACCAGCCTTTTGTGTAGGATTGTTCAATCACATGGTGTTCAGCCTTTGCCAATGACCATATGGGTCTTAGTTGCATAACACCGCATGCCAATGTCATGAGCAAGTCTATAAAACCCATACTACCCTCACTTCTTAACCTGGTTAGCAGGTACGCCATGACGCATAAGTAGACGCAAATATTTAGCTACATGCGCCAGCGGTACACATTGTCTTGTACATTAATACGTGCATTGCTACAGTTTTGTCTAAATGCAAACAACAACAACATGTGTACGGAATTATTACATATGTATAATACACGCGCATGTGTGTATAAAGCGCACGTTTAGAGTTTCGGCAACAAACTAGCTTTCAATTTTATAGTCGCAAGTGCGTATGTAGACACTTTGTGAACAAATTGGCAAGAAACAGTGCCGTACAGACGATACTTATGTTCATAATATCAGCTGTGAAGTTCGAAATTGGGGAATTCGATCACCTATTGTGCAAATGACCGACGTTAAATCCTACAAGAAAACCTCCCCCTCCCTCCTCCCTTCTCCCTCCTTCTCTTCACGTCGTCCCCATCCAGCTCTCCCTCCACTGTTTACTCTGTCATCTGCCAACATCTGTACTCGCACACACACACTTGTACCCAAGCAGCACAACACTCTATGCAAAACGTGGTCTCCGTACAAATTGCAGCACAGATCCACACTTCTTATAGCGTGCCGACAAAAGCCCTCGCCTCTCTCACCTCTTACTTGTACACTGAACTGAGAAATTGAAACTGAACCAGTTATGAGACCAACCGTGGAAACTTGCTTGGGAGAACTTAGTTTCGCACTATAACAATTATATACACGAGGCCAAGAAACACTTTATACAGCTCAGCTGAGTCATTTATAACACCCTAGTGAGGAGAATAAACAGCTTATTGTGTTTACGCCCTATGTTTATAGCCCTTGTGAACAGTCAGCAAAATCATGGATCAATCAATCTTTCTCTCTCTCTCACTCTCTCCTTCTCTTACCCAATATCTCGTTCACAATGGACGCCCGTAGTCTCGTGTCTCCGAACACTACCAGCGCCGTCCTGCCCGACACGACGTTAGAGATGCACTTCTGCGCGTCGACGGCGAGGATCTGATCGATGGACAGCGACTCGTCGAAGTCTTGCAAATCCGACAGCACTTTGACGGTGTCCTTGAAGATTCGCTTCAGTCTCTTGGCGTGGCCTCTGAACGCCTGGACCTGGCGGGCCAGGTGGTGCCGCTCCGGGCCAATCGAGTTGCTCGCCATGGCACTGGCGGCCTTGTCTTTCTTCCTCTTGTGATCAATGGTGACACTCCCGCGGAGAGAGAGAAAAGAATATGAGACGAGAGACGCCTAAACTAGATTGAACTATAGCTCTGTGAGCAGAAAGCGACGGTTCGGTACAGTCTCAGGCCTCATATACTCCGGCCACCTCGCCGATTAGTGCCATAGAAACCGCCTCCGTTTCGTTGTTTTTGTCTTTTGCTCGGCTTCTCTCCACTCTGTTTTCGCTGACTCGGCAATAAGCGCGAAGCAGTCGCACAAATCACGTGATAATCACGCACGGAAAATATCGGGCGCGCGCCTCTTACTGGGCCGCAACGATTTTCCGCAAAACACAAGTTTCATGTATACAGCACCAATATTGTATCACATAATATGGAGAACATGGATGATTGTTTATTAGGTGGGTGTGGCTATGACGGTATCCGGCGACGATAGAAGAGGACGTAGGTCTCACTGCAGGGGATCTTGTCCGGACTAATTGACCAGACCCTATCATCATCGTAACACAGCCACTCTGGATGGGAGGGAAGAAAATTACAGTGCAACCCATCTCCAAGGTCAGCGATTAACAAAACTTTTAGTTATAATGGTAGAATTATAATTGGAAAAGTGCAACAATCGTGCAGTTAATAATTTCCGACCTTTCTCTTTTGACAGTGGCGGTTTGACGGTTGCCACGTAGTGACCGATGTATATGTTGCCATAGTGATTAACAGTGGCATACAAGTCGTAAATGGGCGGAGTTTCGGGAGAGATTTCCTCGGCTGCATCACCAAGGAGATAAGGAGACATGTCGAGACCTCTGCAAGAAAGTTTCGTAAATGTATATACCTCAAGTGGTTGCCATAGCAATTCCACCATTATGTACACCAACATCCACAACACCAGTCAAAGTGGAATCACATAATTTACAGAGTGACATGCACATCTGCCAACTACATATACGCGAAGCTTTATTTTCACTTACGGTTTCTACCAAGTAGGTACAGTAGATAGGAGAGATTGTATACTCTGCACATGTACATATATACGGGTATTGAAAACTCGCTCACTCCATTTTATTACACTTCAGTGGGGACAAAAAGGACACCCAGTTTTAAAAGGGGATCAAAGACAACATTACTGTCACCTATGTATGAGCAATAGTTAAGGGGGTACAATGCCTTTTTTGGGAGAGTAATACTATTCCAAGCTCCAACTATAGTCAAAGTACTAGAGATAGTTGGTTTGTCATTTCGTTCACTCATGTGCGTACAAAAAATGCGAAACCGTTCAAACCCTTACTGGTATAGGGGTAAAGAGGGGGTGAAGGGACTTGCCCCACTCTAGAAAAAACACCGACACTGGTTCACAACAATAACAAATCTGTGTTGGCTCACAACAATAAGAACCCACCTGAGGGGGAAAGAGACGAGATGGTCGATCTTACTCCTCCACACCGAGTTGTGGAACAAGAACCTCTTCAAATGGACGACCAGGAACCGGGGCAGTTTCCATAGCGACATCTGTTTTATCGCCGGTCTGTGCTTCTCGCAGCGTGGACAGTACCTGTGAAAAAGTTTCTGAACCAGCTTCGAGAAAACAAAAAATAATGGAGAAATTGGTTTCAGTGCCTCCCCCCTTGTTTCTCCTTACACCTGCATGCAGTTACACACACACCATAATAATACATAATACATCTGTTTGTAACTCTTTTCCTTCTCTTTTTTCTTTCTCTCCCTCCCTTCTCCCCCACTCCACACACACACACACACATTCTCACATCCTGCAGATAATCCTTTGCTTGAGAAATGTGTCAAATTTGCTTGATTTGCGGTATTTTTTGCTTGAAAACGCTGTGTGTCCATCCAAAATGTATGGGTATGATGCATCACAAGTTAGCACAAAAAAGAGGGATTTGGCAATTTTCTGGTGGGATACGTAGGCAGAATTATTGCTTGATTATCAAGCAAAAAGCTGGATGGTTGGTAGGTATGCACACACATTCTCACATCCTGTCTCATTTTACGTCTCTCCCTTCTCCCTTTCCTTCTATCTCCTCTCTCCCTCTCCCCTCTCTCCACACACACCCACCACGCCTCCTCCTGAGAGAGCGTCTCTGGTTCAGTGAACAGCTGCAAACAGTCAGTCAGAGAGACGGTGTTAGACTTCGCGTGTCGAGTTTCCACCTTTTCGTCTTCTTCGTACTCCTGCACACGTTTTTATATCCATCACATTAAAATAATATTACTAGGTTTCCTACCATGGTTGGTTTGGGTGTTACTATGACGCTGTCGTCGTCTTTTGGGTCGTCTCTCCAGTCCATGGCAAGATAGACTGTCTTGTCATCGAATACCAGCGGAGTTTCACCTGCAAAGGAGGAGGAGAGGAGGAGGAGAGGAGAGGAGGAGAAGAGGAGGGAGAGGGAAAGAGAAAAGCAGATCTCTATTTAGAGTGAGCTAGGTTCGAATTGACCAATCAGATTGCAAAGCCGAGGTTTACTATTTCCCGTAGTAAACCTCGACGGGTTTACTACATGTAGTAACCTACACAAACTACAAAACCTACAGATAAAACAGAAAACATAACAAATGTACATGTAAACAACAGATCAACACTGAATCTACATTGACGCGTCGTCCACTCGCACGCGCAACCCCCCTGCGCGCAGACCGTCGAGCACAACCAGAAAAAGAAGGCGGAGCTCCGCACCGCGGCCACTTCGCTACCTCTTCTTGCACTGCATACAACAGGAAAGCCAAGAGCGCTCAACTGAAGCCTCACTCTAAAATAGTTGACTCTGATTCTCGGTAACCACGCGCCGGTAGAAGGCCTCGTGTCCGGGGGTAGCGCCCTCGCTGCGCTCGGGCGCCACAATGCCGGGCTCTCGCTTTCTCTGCGCGTAGTTACCTCGAATCAGCGTCTAACTATTATTTAGATGTGCCTACAAAACCGTTCAAACCCTTATTGTGAGGTGGGGTAAGGGGGTGAGTGGGGGTAAAGGGAGAGTAAAATCGAGGTAAGATAGAAATACCATTCCAACCTCCAACTACAGTCAAAGTACTAGGGAGAGTTGGTTTGCCATTTTGTTTACTCATGTGCGTACAAAAAATGCGAAATAGTTCAAACCCTTACTTGTAGGAGTAAAGAGGGGGTGAAGGGACAACGAAATAGATAGAGATAGATAAGGATAGGTACAACGAGATTCCACTCTCCAACTATAGTCAATGTATAGAGATGGTTGGTTTGTCATTTCGTTTACTCATGTGCATAAAAAAAATGCAAAACCATTCAAACCCTTACTGGTAGGGGTAAAGAGGGGGTGAAGGGACAACGAAATAGATAGAGATAGATAAGGATGGGTACAACGAGATTCCACTCTCCAACTATAGTCAATATATTAGGTATGGTTAGTTTGTCATTTCGTTCTCTCATGTGCCTGCAAAAAATGCAAAACTGTTCAAACCCTTAGGTGAGTGGGGGTAAAGGGACAGTGAAAAAGGGGTTGGTAAAACGAGATCGTGCTGCTATTCCATCCTCCAACTATTGAAGTATTAGGGATGGTTGGTTTGTAATTTCGTTGTCTAACGTGCAACAGGAGGAAGGGGGGTTTAAGTGACAACGAAAGATAGGGGTTGATTGTGCCGCTATTCATTCCTTCAAAAAGGTATATAAATGTATAACACTTTATACACACCTTTGTCTTGAAGAGGAACCGCTCCAGAAACAGGTTCCAAATACCTGTTTACTCTGATCAGTGTGTACATCGGTCTTTCTTGGATATCCCCTGTAGACTCTTGGATACTCTCCGTGGACCCTTGGATACTCCCCGTGGACCCTTGGATACTCTCCGTGGACCCTTGGATACTCCCCGTGGACCCTTGGATACTCTCCGTGGACCCATGGATGCTCTCCGCAGACTCATGTATACTCTCTGTGCACATCTCCATGTCCTCTTGCGAACTTTGCACACTCTCAGTAGACTCTTGTATACTACCCTCAGAAGTTTGCATACTCTCTGCGGACTCTTGGATTCTATCCTGTTTCTCGTGATTCAATTGTATTTCTCTTCTACGCACACATATCGAACGCCTAAAATCAAAACAATAAACATTAGTGAATAATAATTACGCGGTCAACGAACGCCTATATAAATTGAGAATACGGGATAAATGGCAAACAAATTGAACTAGTAACGGACACTCACTTGCGAACAAACTCAAGACCGAACACCTCAGATTTGCATCTCTCTCGCTTTATAAACATCAATACAAACACATTTTTTTTATTTTTTTTCTATGCATCCTAATTCTAATGAAGATGTAAAACTGCACAATCTGGCCTACACAGTGGTCTTTGAGGCTCCGAAAAAAAGATTTTTCGAACTCATAAAAATGTAGGAAATCTGGTTTTAAAAAGCTCAGTTTTGCTCAGGGAGGTGTTTGTCCCAACAAGAAAACTGCCGGCAGCGGTAAAACTTGGTGAAAAATTACGTACCTGGAAAATGTCTCTGCATATTCCATGAGTCTGGAGTAAGTCAGTTGATTTGCAGGTAGACTGATGACAAACGGAAGACCTGTTGGAAAGGCTTTCACCTTGCCACACTTTCTCTTGTGCTCTGGCCAATCTCTCTCCTGACAGGTCCTAGTTTCGAAGTGAGAAACATTGGTATATGCATGTTTCCTTGGTAGCGAGGTAGAAAGGCAAGGCAAAGCAAACAGGTCCACTACACCCAGGACATGTAAGTGAGAAACATAAAGAAAAGAAATACCAAGGCCCAACCAATGCCAGGGGGTTTGAAGGGTTCCATTGAACCCCCAAGTTTCAACATGGTTCCCACACTCTATTACAGTCAATGCCAGGGGGTTTGAGGGGTTCAATCAAACCCAAATATTTCAGAGGGGTCCCCACACTCACATTCAATGCCAGGAGGTTTTGTCGGACCCCAAAAACTTCAAAATGTTTCACAAATCCCTTACAGTCTCTTTTCCAACCGAAAAACACTACTCCATCTTTTCCACTCTTCCTTTATCTCACACACTCACTCTCTCCATCTTGCTGCCTACCTGTGACAGTACCCAACGGTTTTACATTTGCTGCACCGCTGCAGTTTTCTTCCCTTCTCCACCCCACATCCGCACAGGGCACACTTTGTCGGGAAAGGTGTGACGTGAACTCGCTGAACCACGTTTATCTCGACAACTGGACCTTTGGCTGCACGCTCGGATAGAACTTCAGACCTGTATTGGTCAGGAGGGGGTTAATATTTCAAAGGTTTCGGATTACAAAGGGTTAAAGAAGGGTAGAGGCAGCTCCAATTGCAATGTTTCTGAGAAAACCTGTACTCTAGAGGGTTAATTCTATTAACAGAGGTGATTACATGAAAACATGTACTACTTGTAAAGTGGTTACAAGCGATACATGATGACAATACGTGATAGCTCTAAAACCACAACTACTTCGGTTAAACCGGCCTATATAAACCAGGCTTCTTGCAGCAGAGAGTGTGCTAGGCCCTGAGCAATGCTCTTGACCGATGAGTCAGGGCAGGATATAGTCACAGGCCTGCACCCTCTTTTTGCACCATCTGGTCGCTATTAGACCAGGAGTGGGCATTTGGTGTACAACTTGGTCCGAATTGGCGCAGTTTGGTCCAACTAGGCACCATTGGTCACTATAAGACCATGGTGTGAGTTCGGACCACAACTTTTTGGCCATTTTGGCCCAGGTTAGCACCACTTTGATACAGGTTAGCACTATGTGGTCTAGTTTTGCCCAGACTGGTATATACCACATGGTTCAGCTTACACGATGATGGTGTCACTGGACTTGATTCCGGATATCGGGTGGTTGTTGTCTGACATGAGGGACTGAAACTTGCCCTTGTAGACTTCAAACACACGTAGCTGGAGGGAAGAGGGGAAGGTGGGAGGTCGGGGCAAGAAAGAAAATAGGAGGAAGATGTTTAGTTTAGAGAAGCTCTCTGCGGTCAGCACATGCGCGGATGTAGGGCCGACGTGCGCTCGTGCATGCGCAGGTGGGAGAGTGAGGGTCAGCAGGGTAGACCAAGGGGAGAAGGAAGGTGAGAGGTGGGGCGAGAAAGAAAATAGGAGGAAGATGTTTAAGCTCTCTGCAGTCAGCACATGCGCGGATGTAGGGCCGACACGTGCTCGTGCATGTGCAGGTGAGAGAGAGTGAGGGTCAGCAGGGTAGACTAAGGGGAGAAGGAAGGCGGGAGGTGGGGCGAGAAAGAAAATAGGAGGAAGATGTTTAGTTCAGAGAAGCTCTCTGCGGTCAGCACATGCGCCGATGCGCGCTCGTGCATGCGGCAGGTGGGAGAGTGAGGGTCAGCAGGGTAGACTAAGGGGAGAAGGAAGGTGGGAGGTAAAATAGGAGGAAGATGTTTAGTTTAGAGAAGCTCTCTGCGGTCAGCACATGCGTGGATGTAGGGCAGACGCGCGCTCGTGCATGCGCAGATGGGAGAGTGAGGGTCAGCAGCGTAGACTAAAGGGAGAAGGAAGGCGGGAGGTGGGGCGAGAAAGAAAATAGGAGGAAGATGTTTAGTTTAGAGAAGCTCTCTGCGGTCAGCACATGCGCGGATGTAGGGCAGACGCGCGCTCGTGCATGCGCAGGTGGGAGAGTGAGGGTCAGCAGGGTAGACTAAGGGGAGAAGGAAGGTGGGAGGTGGGGCGAGAAAGAAAATAGGAGGAAGATGTTTAGTTTAGAGAAGCTCTCTGCGGTCAGCACATGCACGGATGTAGGGCAGACGCGCGCTCGTGCATGCGCAGGTGGAAGAGTGAGGGTCAGCAGGGTAGACTAAGGGAGAAGGAAGGTGGGGTTACGTGGTAGGGATGAGAAGGTGGAGCAGAAGAGGAGGAAAGAGCAGTGAGCATATTGTCGGAGTGTATGTACTCATACCTGAGCCATGGAGAGGGAGGTTCTTCTACCAACTGAAGCCTTCAGAAGTTTTAGAGTAGCTTCAGGGGGCAGCTGGAGGATTAGCTACACACATGCACAGAGAGAAGTAAAGCGAGCTCAATGAAAGAAATTTATAAAGTCTTACTTGCTTTGGCAAGGAGTTGGGGTCTTGAGGTACAAATATGACGGGCAGCCGGCGAAGGTTACGCGGAATTGGAACAGACAGCGACATGAACGGGTCAAACGTCACCGACTCCTGAAGAGAGCGAGGGCTATAAATTTTTAACCAACTGAAGCGGTGTGTAACTACCTTATTGCACTCTTGGCAGACCAGGGTTGATTTAAACTGGCCCTGGAAAAGGTCCACGATCATCGAGTCGTTTCTCTTCTTGTGCAAGCGCCACGACTCTGCTGCCACCTCCCTGTGATTAAGGTACAACAGAACAGTAGCAACAGAAATCGTCATCAAAGTTCCACAATCAATCCACAATCACGCTTCTCCGAGTGGGAATAAACTCACAAGAAAAGGTTGAGCTGGTCATTTATAGCTAAAGAAGTGGAACTTTGTCATAGAAACCATGGAGAGTGCAAAAGGCTTATCATAATGCTGCGGGACCTTTGTAATCCAAGTACTAGTGATCATGGAAAGTTAAGGCAAAAAGAATATAACCTCTTCCAGATGGACTTCTTTTAGGTACGGATGCAACTAGAGTCCATCAACTTAGGCTAGGTTCATGTTGCATTGCTCCGTCGCGCCCTGCCGCGAAGACAGAAATGGATTCTATCCTCACGGCATGGCAACGTGGCACAGCGCGACGGGCCAATGCAACATATTCTGAACCTAGCCTTAGAGCGGGTCGAGGAAGACTGAGGAGATGACTAAGGCCGGTAAAGCCAAAGGACAAAGAGTAAATTTTCCCGCTAAGTCGTATCTTATAAGTCACCGACCTGTCAGGGTAGTCTTCCATTTCAACCGGTTTTGTGACCGGTTTTTCTCGGACTCGATTCAAATCCTCGTGTAGCCCGTCGATCAGGTACGACATGAACTCATGCGTGTCGTGTTGCGAGTTGCCGCCGAAATATTTGCTTCGCTTGGCAACAATCTCTAGGAGTTTCCTTGGCGAGAAAGAGCCGTATTCTCCGGACCAGAGCTTGCGAAGGATCACGCAGAAACACTTGGCAAGTTTTCCTTCGAAACCGAGCGGATTCTGCGAGTTAATGTTCGCCAGGTAGTGACCTTTGACGAAGTAATCTCGCAGCTCTGGGGTGTTGCTAAGGCACTGTATGACGCTGTTCATAAAACAAGTGTTGCCCAGGTTTATCAAACCGGTTTTACTCGGCTGACCGAGTTGCTTTTCGCGGAACGAGGGGTCGGACATTTCCAGTTCAGAGGCAGCCACTGTATGTGTGTAATGCGAATGAGGCTTTTGCTTAGTAGTTTTACTGGACGGCTCTTTGTAGAGAGGGTTCATGTAAATTTTTTGAACTGGTTCCCCAACTTCATTTCCATGGTGATAAACAGCAGCAGTATCGCTAGAAGTGGAAGGGGCACGGTTGCCATGGTCACTACTGTGGTGATTTTGAATTGGATCGGGTGAGTTTCCACCGACATTTCTGATGGTTTGGGGTTGTGAAGGGGGTGTGGCTATGACATCACCGGCAATACTTAGGTTGTTCATTTCAGTCTCTAATGCGTTCAAACTCGGCTCATTCTGATTGGACGATGCCTGGTCACCCTCGACAACAGAGCTTGAATCCGAACTGGAATTAGTCAGGGATGGATGATGTTTACTTTTCTCTAGCATAGTCCACTTTTTGTCGAACGCCTTCTTCAATACGATGTCTATAGCACGAGGAGTGACTTCAAAATGGCTGACGCTTGGCTGGATGGAGTCACTGTAAAAATCGTAATGAATCATTAACCATCTAGAACAAAACATGGTGACAAGCAAATAAGACCCATGTCTTTATGTTTACACATGCACATTGTCCACTGGTTTGGAGAGAAATATGTAAAGTAGGCTCCACCCCCCTCCCCCCGAACAAAGTAACCTGTATGTAACGGCTTTAACACCACATAACTCCACTGTTCAACTATGTTTAGGATTAATAGCCACACTTCTTGCCAATACACCACTGAACTACATACTGTACTAAATGCCAGCAACATGTACATCATAGTCATAATACACTTACTGTAGATGAACTTTCCATACAAACGTTGTTTGGCATGATCCGGTGTAAGAAGAAAGAAACGCCTCATTGCTATACAAGTAGAGAAAATTACATCCGTATCATACAGCCTTTACGAAATACTCTACTCTCATCTCTAGAAAAACATCGGAATATTCCCCAAGTTCACGAAAACCTTACCGAGTCTGAAAAAGAAGTTCAAATTGCCGTTCCTTGAAGTCAACTGTACATGTTTCTTTCATCACGTCTCCTACATGAACCCTTATTGCCATTCCTCCACTTCCCTATAGATGTCACGTAGTCAGTATACAACTGATGAGTGGTTATAAAGGATGATTAGCAAAAGAGCTAACCTTGTTCTGCCAGGTGTGTGAAAGGTGGTTTAGGTACACAAAGTCATTCTGCACCGCTTTTGCTAAAAATGTAAGTCAATATTGTACACGAGTAAATGTGACCAGAAAACTTCTCAATGAAGAGTTTAATGTTGTACTAAAGTGTATTTAATTTATCTCAGAACATTTGTAGTACTTCTAGGTTTACTAACAAAGGTATAAGTATCTAGAACAAAAGTATAAGTATCTAGAAGGTTTACTAACAAAAGCATAAGTATCTAGAAGGTTTACTAACAAAAGCATAAGTATCTAGAAGGTTTACTAACAAAAGTATAAGTATCTAGAAGGTTTACTAACAAAAGTATAAGTATCTAGAATGTTTACTAACAAAAGTATAAGTATCTACAAGGTTTACTCACAGAAGGTTTTAGGATTCGGATGTTTTCTCTTCGAACCAGGTGAGGAAGCAGGAGGAGGAGGAGGAGGCGGTGAGAGTGCCTCATTGGAGGTCACAGGACCGCGAGCTTGCTGTGGGCTACTGGAAGAAGGGGCTACAATGGCCTGAAGGAATTCAGCGAGCGAGAGAGAGGGAGAGGAGAGAGAGAGAGAGAGAGAATGTACATAATCAGAACCCAATTAAAACCCCTACCATTGGTAGAACACAGACCAATTTTTTGCGCCGCATTTCTTAACCATGTTGTATTTGCTTTGTGAACTGAAACAACAAACATTAAAAGAGGTTTGAAAAGCTGGCAGTAGTGATGCTTTAGGCAGTGACCCAGTGAAATATACGTGCGTTAGAAGCCTGAGGGCCCTTGAATTGTGGGATTCCGAGCTGAAATTTAGTAAGTATGTATGTTTTAACGCATGAGTGTGTACTATATAACTACATACAAACCTCGAAGCAATATTACAGGTAAGTTGTTACCTCATAGTCGGCCCAAAGTACTGGATCTTTCTTCGTCATCTTCAGCTCGGCTCTGAATTTTGAGGTCTTGAATGTGCATTTGTCAGGGATAATAGACCCGGCCAGGGCCACTTCCCAAAACACCTCATCTGTAACACACACACACATTAAAGAAGTGTATCAGTAACTTAGGTAGGTGCTGGCACGAAAGGTTTCTTATGTGGTTATAAGTGTTTGCGACTATAGCGTTTGATAATCTACCAAAGCGGTAGCTGGTCCCATATTTTGGAGTGTGACCAGTCCTACCGCGAAGTTCGCGTTAGTTATGTATGTATTCAGCGAAATTTCTGATGTTTTTTTACTTTTATTGCAAAATAACTCACTGAGCTCTTAGAACCCACATGTGGTGCATATACCTTAAACGCTCTTATGGTTTTAGATTCACAAAACCACTACATCTTTCTCAATTATTCTATCGTCAACCTGTGTTGTGTCTTTTTCGTCAACGTCACAATCACCCACGTGTACGTACATCAAGTTTACCTACCTCCGATGTAAATGGCACATTTCCCCTGCTCGAAAACGGGCCTGAGACCTTCGCGAGTTGGCAGCCGTTTGATCAGCACAGACGCCGTCACATGGGTATCATTTTGGTACCACTCTGCGTCCGACCGACGAGGACACGCCATTCCAGGGAAACGAAACGAACTTCGCTGTTATCTCTAATTGAAGCGCGCCGGCATAGCGTACGTACGCGCACGCATGCCTATAAAAATTGGCGCATGCGCAGCACATTCCTTCGCAGAGTTTTGTATCACTTCTGTTGACAGCACAGTGCTGAATCCCAGTTTATTATGCGTGTACAGGCTTCACTACCGTTGCTAGCAACCGGGAGCACATACCGTTATACAGTAATGTATCCAGCGAAGAATAAGGGCCGTGTTAGCTAGCAAAATCCAGCAAAGATTATTAGCTACAAAGATGGATCCAGGTAAAAGAGTGTCAATCACTTATGTCAACGACACTGGACGAGACGATTTCTCAGTCTACGTCTCCGGAATGCCGTACGTTGCGTCCGATCCGTCGAGCTTCGTAGCGTGGCAAACGCTGCGCTCGCAATCTACGGCCGCATTCCTTTTCCCCGCGAGAGCAGGCGTAGGACTGGTTTGGGAAGGCGTCACGTACGACCCAAAAGTCACTCCGTCCACCGCCACGTGGGAAGTAACCACTACAAGAGATATGGAGCCAGTAGTTCAGCAAGGTAATATCATATATAGCTATCTCGAGTCGATCTCGAGTCGGCGACGGCGTATATAGCTAGGTAATGTCCAAGTAAAAACAATAGGGATCCATGTTTCTACACTCGTATTGTGTGCATTACAATGTAACATCACATAATCTGTTCTTCTCCTTGTCATGTGCATTCCAAGCGTCCCATATGCATGCATCGCATGCATGCAATGTCGCCGCTCACGTGCGCGTTTTTCCTCCTACACAGTTCCTCACAAGCCCAGCTCTGGTAACCTGGTGATAGTGAAAAATCTGACAAAACTGTCTCAACTGACCATCGGAATTTTCAAGGGCAAAAAGATATTTCTCACAAAGAAAAGTAGGCATCTAATTATAAATGCATGCACTATTATGTACAAACACAAAGTGGAATGCCACGTATGTATTACACAACAATGGGTGCAGCCCCGATTGTCTGAACTGCAGTTATTGTCCTTTCTACTGTTAGATGTGCAGCCAGATCGAACATACAGGTTCAACGTGACTTCTAACGTCTATTTCAATGCTGGTTACAGAGGCGACGTCCAGGGACAGAACTTCCGAGTCAATATTGCCGATTTCGAAGACGGTGTGGTCGTCGTGGTGAAGTATATCGACGAGGAGTTCATATTTTCCGCTGCATCCCCGGATATTGCTCGGTCGATGTTCAGAAAGGAGGACCAGCATGCCCTACTGACGAATTAACCCTTAAGTTTATACATGTTCTTGAATAAACATGTATATCATCTTTAACTCCTTAATTACTGCCTCAACTGTGAATATGTTGGAGATCATACAATTTTAACCCTTTATAGGCTTAACTCCATAACCACTCTGTATAATATACAAAGATTTCTTCTCACTGCATCATACTCTCGAATGCACACACGAAACTCTCGAAAATTTACTATCATCACGGGTGCCAAAAATGTTACAAATCACTGTAATTATAAATAAAGAGTGGCAGTAACAATGTATATACACTTGATACATAAATGCAGAAAGTCAAGGATTACATCAGAAAAGATTTGTATTATACGAGGCAAAAATCAAGGAAATTGAAAGGTGCTGACAATTACAATAGAAAGTGAAAGAATTATGCCTTCGTTCTTGAATCTAAAAGTGTTGTTGGAGTTTCTTCCGTGTCATTTCTAGAATCGTCGCCGATGTAGGTTTGCCTCGAAATCTCCTCCTTGAATTTCTCTTTCATGACTTGAGATAAACAGTCCTTCCATAGCCTGAACCTGTCTGCCAGCTGAAAGAGGAAGGAGGGAGGGTAGGGTATGGGGTAAGGGAGGGTAGGGTGGTAGGGTAGTGAGGGAGGGAGGGTATGGAGGGTAGGAGGGTAGGGAGGGAGGGAGGGTATGGAATAGGGAGGGAGGGAGGAAGAGAGGGAGGGAGGGAGGAAGGGAAGGAAGGAAGGGAGGGAGTGATGGTCTTGCGTTAGAGGAGGGAGGGAGGGGTATGGTACGCAAAAAGGGGAGACTTCCGTACAAAGGGGTACTCTGCACAATTATGTACCATCGAGGGTGGATAGCTTGAACCCCCTGCCCTCAAAATGTCAGCAACAAAACTTTTGCACTTCGCCAAAACTCCTTCGTAAAATATTTTGCCCCCTTTCCTGCTATAGACATCATAATTATGCCTGGCATTAGTTGTAGATACGTACCTTCTCCACGTACAGCTCTTCCTCCCTGCGCAGAATGAGTATGAAATTGTTCAACTCCGGGTGCGTAAAGGCGTCCCACTGTATCGTACTGTACGTGTTGTCTCGCAGGATTAGCTTGCTGTTTCTGTTCGATACGCTGGCCTCCAGAGATATCACCAGCGGGTTGTCCTCTTCAAATAGTCTCCGATCTGACACAATCAGGAATAACAGGTTTAGTACACCAGTACTACTATTATTGTGAAATCTACGGTGGGCAAGAAAGGGAAATTGCATGCAAGAACTGTTCTTGGGGAAAGAAAAGGTGCCCTTATTAGAGAGGTGTCCTCATTTCAGGGGTGTCCTCATTTTCAGGTGTCCTTAGAGAGGGGGTCCACTGTACTATATGGCTGGTATGCTATGAACTATAATTTCATGAACATACCTTCATATGTATGTACACAAAACTTGGCATAAGGGTTAATTAATTAATGGAACTTACAATCTCCACCATACTCTTCGTAGAGAGAGAACTTCTTAGGATTATCTGTGACGCAAAACTTCTTCAGTAATATCGACACCAGCTGGGAGGAATGGCAAAAAGTGCTAATTAAAGCCCACCATCCATTTTTGTATGTGGCAGAAAAGTAAAGAAACTAAACAGACTGCAGTAATCATTGGTAAGTTCTATACAGAGCACACCTATCAGGAGACAAAACATCAACATACTGTATTAGACAGAAGAGTGATGCATGTTGTACAATCGATATCGGCAGCACAAACAGTGTATATATGTATAATGTACCTCTTTGGTGGTAGTATTGTTAGTGATGTGGACCAGCCTATTGGTGTCGGTGGGTAGGTAAAAAGCAGTCTGACAGAGAGAAGAGAGAGAGAGAAATTTAAAATACAAACTTGTGAGGGATTCTTCTACTGCATAAGGACACTTTGCGCATTATGACACACACCACAGAGCCTTTCCTCCCAGTCATTGTTTGCATATATATACCCTCCCCTCTCTCCCTCCTCTCTCCCTCCTCTCTTTGTATCTTTCCCCTCCCCCCTCTCCCTCCTCTCCCCCCCCTCTCTCTCTTTGTACCCTCCCCCTTTCTCTCCCTCCTCTCTCTTTCTCCCTCTCCCTCACCTCTAGGCCGGCATCTTCGCTCCTCTCTTTGACTGGTCTCATCAGACGATACCACGAGGTGCGGGTGATCGCCGTGGAAACGTGGATGGGTCTCTGGACACACATGTGAACTCGGACAAAACCAACGTATTCAATGGGAC